>LQNK01000571.1:50311-65676 GCA_001586405.1 Phoebis sennae | reverse complement strand
TCTCTCTTTTATATAAATAGTTGATGTACAGTTTGGTCGGAAGCACAAATTCTACTTCTCATGCCCTTTCCGACTTATCTTTTTGGGTTTTTGCAGTTTTGTAAAACCTAAATGTATCTCTGTAATTTATTCAAGGGTTTTCAGCATGTTGTTGTGTGCACATAATAATATATCGTAAGTAACTATGACTATACTTGCTTATAGCATAGTGTTGTCCAATTTCGTAAAGGCGTACTTTTCGTAGGACGTGCTTTGTGCGCATTGAAGAGACGTCAGAGGTTGGCAGTAAATAATAACGACCCGATTGGCCCAGTGGATACAGCAGTGAACTATTGCCCGGAGGGTGTGGGTTCGATCCCCGCGAGTTTAAAATTATTATGTGATGAACATTGTAATTTTCTACTGGGTATTAATTTAACTACAGTATGTATGTATTTACAAAAAAGGTATATTTAAGTATGTCTTTCATTCATATAGTTTCGAGACTAGATGGCGTTGTGTTAAATTTCTTATTTTTTTTTATAATGAACGGTATACACACCTCTCTGATCTGTTCGTCGAGCATGTGCACGCGGGCTTGCAGCACGGCGTTATCTGCTTTGGCGCGGGCGTACCTCTCGTCCGCCGTGCTCTGTGTGTCCGCGAGTGACGTCACTTGCTGCTGTAGGAGTTGAACCTGCAAAGAACGGACTTGTTAATTATATTGTCGGCAACATTTTGTGATTTCATGTTTTAACAAGTTATATATGTCATCTTTCTATGCAAATGTTACTTGTTAGCCACCTAGGTCCTATAAAAGAGTATGCGCGTAAAGTTTCTGGACACATTGGTATTTGGTACCGATTGCGCCTGGTGCATGAACGTCTTATTGACGTCACGACCCAACTACCCTCACTTTGCTAATAGTCTTTATGACTTGTTGTGATTTGTTAGTAGTTCTATAATTGGCCAGTTGTATAGAATCACACATCAATTACATTCGACATAATTTTACATAGTCCTTCTATTTGTTTATAACAATTTTGCTTTGATTTTCTATTTAATACTGGTTGTTAATAGTGAGTATAAACCCTCTTAATACAACTAATTATACGATGGTTCACTTATCGTTAAATCAAAATATTGCTTTGATTGTCAGTCAATACTGGTTTGTCTTGAGATGAGAAGAAGAAATGATGTGGAACCCGTGATTATTTTTTTATATATGAACAAGTCAAATCTCAATTTACAGAAACATTCTGAATAGTTTTAAATAGTAATGAGTTAATAAAGACTAGCAAGTAAAAAGTTTCACGTAATGTAAATGCAAGCCATACTAGTAGGTATTATTAGATAAACGAGAATTATGACCTCCATTACAGTTGTTTACTCTTAAATAATCGCATATTTACTGTTACAATTGTAAAAATAAAGTTATTTTATATCACATTATAATAGCAAGTAAGGAAATTACTATTTATTCCTCAATAAAGAAAGCAAAAATAATGTGTTATATAGAAAAATTAAAAGATAAACGAAACTATAATAATTAGTATATTAGATAATAGATAATAGTTTGATGGTTTAATTGATGATGTTTCTGTAAACATAGGAGCAAGGTCGTCTTGTGGTAATAAACTTGAGGATGTTTGATGTTATATAATCGGGTGATAATTGATATATCGGGTGATTAAACTTTTATATTATAACTACGTTCCCTACTCCTTGTGGTTTTAAGCCAAAGCAAGGATCGTTTTAAAGTCTTTATATTACATTGTGTTATTTGGATGGCCCATAGTAATGGACCAAAATAACCAAAACTCAGGGAAAACATGTAATTATATAAATATGTGTATTACATCATTTGGCTAAGCTTCTGTTTAATCTGTATACTGAGCGCTCAACCAAATCTGTGAATAATCGACTGTTTTAGTTTTGTTTACCGTGCATAATTAGTTTACTCATCAGTTAATGAATATTTTTAAGCAAGGACCAAACTATCAGTCATATAGATTAAACAAACGATGTTTGAAAACAAAAGTAGTTGTTGCGCGTGGCTTCACCCCCAGGCGCACAGTTTGTGTTCAACAAATTATCTTTCCTCGATTAAATTTTAACACAAAAATATTTTTTTCAAATCGAAACAGTAGTTCTTGAGATAAGCGGGTCTAAACATACTCTTCAGCTTTATATTAGGAGTATAGATGATAATTTAGGTTAGGAACTATACTGTTTAATTTTGAAATTGAAAACTCTTTTATAAAGTTACCTAGCTGTTCATGTTCAACAATGGAATTAGTTATTCAAATTAATGTCTGGTTCATTCAATGATCGTGCAGATAGCTGCAATTTCTGTTTTTGTTATGATACTGTCCAAATATAATGATAATCAAAAGCGAACATTTTGATGAGTTTGCAGATTTATATTAATTATCGATAGAACTTGCTAAAAATCTCATTAAACTCAACGTAGATCATAGTATTCGGTTACGTAATCATATAGGACGGACTAAATGAAATAATAGTAATACTTATTCTATACCGCTTATGACTAATGTATTTTATTAGCTAAGCGATGACAAACAGGAAGGGATTCATTTGGAGCGGGTAAGGAACAGTGAATGACCGAACTAGCGAAACATGAAACATGTGACATACTATGAATGACGCCTTCTTCAGCTGGTCTTTACGATTTTCAAGTTTACATTACCATCATTGCTCAGGATATATCATTGAATTTTATTATTCGAATATAGTATTTAACTAAAATTAATTAAATTTACTAGTACATAATTACTGTACAAATTGCTTGAAAGCAATAAGGCCGCCTATTATACAATAGGTATCGATTTGTTATTACTGTTATTATAATAGGTATGTATGTGGTGTACAATAAAGGATTAAATAAAATAAAATAATAAAGTTTTGACAAAACTGGGCTGAAATATTTGGTCGGTGCAATTAATAGGTTACAAATATTTTTTATCGTCCATTATTCCACGTTCCATTAAATCCTAAATAATTCTTACATAATTAAAAACAAAAATCCTTGATTGGTATATTATATGCTTCGAAGGTAATTCACAATGCTGAATTAGTGAGAATTTGTATGGAACAGAGGGTGGTCTTAACTCCAGGAGGTAAAAATATATGCCCTGATGGGAATGTGTAAGTCAAGGGTACTTGATCCAAGGACTCTCTCTCAATAGGCCACGTGCGTTCGCCAGCTGCGGGGAAGAATTCAAATGAATTGTTTAAACCCTAAACACGTATAAAACCTTGATGGAGTACTAATGGTAGGTCTTGTTTGTGTTGTACTGTAAATGTAGGTATTTGAGTAAACTTATATTTGTGTTTAACTTTACGAATGGTTATAGCTTTCCACATGATTTCTCTATTGTGTACTTAAAATGCTTGAAATTATAACTAGCTTTAGCATGAGATTTTAAAATTCACAATTTGCGCAAACTCTAGCATCTGGGTACTTCAAAGTTCATGTCTTATTACGCTGTGTTACTGTCGATAAAAATAACATGTGTATTTATTAGTCATTTCTTTAAATGCCAACATGATTCACTTTCTGTGAACGAAAACGACGAATTGCGAGAAAGTGAACAACATTTATTTGTATTTGTTTATTAATAATTCAACAAATACTTTCTCGAGAGTATTTTAGAAACATAGTATGAAGTTTGTATCAAAAATTTCGTCTATACTTTGCTCTACGGTTGAGTGACCTTTAATTTATTTGAAATCTAATTTCCGTTCAATACTAAGGTTCGTATTGTAATTCATTATCCATTAGCGTTATCCAACGTTAATATGTTTAGGGTTAGGCACTAATATTTATATTCATTGTACAAAAACCCCTTACGAAGTGATAAAACTTTAGTGATAACGGCTTTTTATAATGACAACAGTTTTCATTAATCTAAAATAGAATAAATTGCCTTTAAATTAGGCATATTTTTTATTACATTCGATAAATAATTTGATATGATACATAACATGGTAAGTAAAAAAATCTCGTCGACTTCAATGTCATAGAATACCTATATCGACCACATTAGAGACATTCTAACAATGCGGTTGATACATATCTCCACAACAAATAGCCTTTCTAATAACAATAGATATTATTTGTATAATTTATTGTAAATTAAATTTTTGCAGGGAGCATTTCCAAATGATTTTGACCGTGGCGTCTGTAAAGGTCATCATCCTGGCTAAATTAACCGTCATTGTTTTAAGTGTACAAAAACGTGGTAAATTGACGTAACTCATCAAATGAATGTTGAAAATTTTGATTTTGATTTATAACTCTACATATAAGTTAGCTTTAACCAACGTTAAATATTGATTTGCTTGTAATATTGATTACATGGTGTAAATTTTAGGTTAAAGTACAAAAAATGGAGATATTCATAGCAAAATATAAAGATATTATTATTATGGTTTGATTGAAAGGAAGCATGCCACTAATTGGGCGTGTAGCATTATTACCTACAAAAATCCACAAAAAAAAACAAACGAATTAATTATTCAAAACTTCGAGTTACAATAGGCATTAAGTAATTTTTGACATTTATGGATATTTAAATAAAGTTAAGAATATTAATTAGGGAACTGGTAATACTGGTTGAAAAGTATGAAAATGTTATGATCTGTAATAATTGTACTAGTTGGTTACAAGATTGCATGCTCACCTACATACTTTGTTGAGCAGTGAACCGATCTCTAAGAGTAGGTAATGTTCTGTTCAGTGAATAATAATTACGCTTTATCTTCAAGTTACTTGCATACAGTTTTACTTTATTTGTTTATCGGTACCATAAGAAGACATAAAGTAATCAAAATTTATTATTAGTATTCGATTGTTATTCTTCGAATGCTTAAAAATGCAAGTATTATACAACATAATACTTTTTTATTGATTCTTTTTAATTATCAGTGTATTTTTATTAATTTGTTGAAAATATTGCCACTCATGTTTTATCAACTATAAATTAGAGAAATGTACAAATGTTTCAAACAAATTATGCAATCGTTGACCATTGAGTGTCACGTAAAGAGTGTGTATTTCAAAATATTCATTAAAATTATGATAAAATGAATAAAAATACACATAGTATTGTTGTTTTGAACTTGAATTAAAGTAGAAAGAGCGTACCAGTTCAATTTGTATGTATTTATAATTTTATACACATTGAATACATATTAAATATGTAAACTACTATGTGTAAAAATTTCAAAATCCTGTTTGTATCTATCTTCAATTCTTTGTATGCATGATAGGTAATATTGATAAGGATTTTTCTTACTGGTTTTTGTTATTCTGCTATGTGGATTTATTACCTAAAGTGTATGTACTCAGTGAACATTTTTTTTCATGTATATTTAGCTAGTAAGTAGTAACATTATATTTTTATGGATCTATTGTAGATGTCGCTGTACTGTTTCCAATAAAGAAAATAAAGAAAAATAAAACAAATAAATATTTATTCATTGATCAGCTGTTGTGCGTAAAAACAAAGATTTATTCAATTTCTGGCATCTAGATATTTACATAATATGCAGTTTCTTGTTTACAGTATGTCGTTAAGTTATTCTCGAACAGTTTTCGCTTTTACCATGTTGCTTGGCTGATGACGATGAATACATTATTTGTAAAGCAATGGCACTGAGCACGCGATCTATGGTCCTCTTTGTATTCATTTGTAATTAATTAAAAAAAATACGATCGTGGAAAAGTTACAATCGAGGACGAAAAAAATGAAAAGATTGTTGTTTGAACTGCATTTAAAAAAAGAACGAGTTTTTTTTTCTAAACAGCTTCATCCCTCCCTGCCTGCCAGTAATAATTAGAAAAAAGTTTTGTCGCACCTTTTTTATGGAGTATTGTAACTTTCCGCTAGTGGAAAACATTTTTTTAAAACCACCTCTTATGACTCATAATTATTCGGACTCAATCAAGAAAGAACAATTTAGTTTAATGCAACGCTAATAATAATCTCAACAATACTTCAATTCCATTTCTGATTAATGTATAAGTGTGTTCACTTGAAATCTAATTTAAAGCTCCACAAAATCCAATCGTCGATCAGCTGTAAAAAAACAAGAGAAAGTCAAGTCGATTTAAATATCTTTCATCTAATTGATATTCGACAACAAATATTAATTAATTCATTCAAAACAAATATTAATTCATTTAGTGTATTTAGGCACTCCTATATTTGTTACCGGCAGTCAAACCTTGAATATGCGTTTTGTGAAATCTGATAGTCACTGTGAGGACTAGAATTATAAGTATTGGACTAAAGACTTTTTTACTCTTTATTAGTAAATGATGATGACTACCTGATAATGAATTTTCGATACCGGTTATAATTAAATAAAGTTTACTAATAAATAGTGGAAATTGTGTAAAAAAGTCTTTAATTCAATACTTAAAATGCATTTCTATAATACAATCTATTAAGTTTGACTAGAATTTTGTTTGATCAAGGCTGGTTTGGTTTTTATAGAGTTATATTGTAGGGATTAAAATAGGTTTATGTTTGCAAAAGAGAATGTTTGTTTATTATTTGTTAAACTATACATCCGTTTGCAATGTAAGTTACGTAGTTTGTAAAACCAAAAGGAATGTACTAGTTGCTGGCAAGAGCTAACAAAACGCGTTGATTACAAGCTGGATAAAGTCTATTTCTACCCATAGACGCTCTGAAAAAAATGCCTACATTCTACAGATAAAAGCAAATAAGAAATCCAATTTCGCGTAGACCGTTATATAGAAACTTTTTACTATTTCAATAAACAAATGTTTCCATTAGCGAACACAATTTACTAAGAGTTCGTAACCATTCGCAATATTGGAAAAGTGAATGAAAATAATTAAATGTAAGAACTCTCGATGTCATTATGATGACATATGAATCATTATATTTTACGTAAGACTGTAATTTTGTATCATCAACGTGCTAATAATAGATGCAAAAAATATTTTAGGAGATGAGGTTCCATAATATTTAATTTTAACACCATTTTATAGAGCTTAAAAATGAGTTTGAGCAACGCGTCTGAACATTCATATAAATCTTAATTTAAACTTGTAAATATCGAGTACTACAAGTCACTATAGTATGTGGTAAAGGACAGGTGGATAAAAATATTTTTGACAACTTCACAAATAGATGTTACAAATCGAAAGTAATTTCTATTGTCATAAGTATCTACGTTTTACAACCTTATGAACTACACTTAATTTTAATAATAGATTAAATTTGCAATAAAGATTATCTTTCGTTTAAGAAATTTAACTACTGAATTTACTACTTAAAGGTTGTTAAAGTTAATGTTTTGATTTACACTAGGTTCCTTTTCTATAAATTATTTTCCCCATGTACAATATTACGAAAAACACCCGTAAAATAACGATCGCTATCGTTTAGTGCAATCAATGGTCTCGGGTTGAATAGCTTGACGCTCGTGACTTCCCCGAGCGAGCATTTTCATTCGACTTGTCTTGCAACTTTCCACCGTTTGTTAACATCTTTACATATATAAATATAGATGGATCTTTATGTTCGATTACTGTCACTGGCGGCTTATTGCAAACGACGACAAAAACATTTGAACATCAGTTTTTCTTAGATCGTTCGTAGGTCGTTGTCCGAAGTGTAATGTACGTTGAGACAAAAACATGATGTACATACGTTAGCTATGTAATATAAATGAGTGATAATATACGAGTACGTTTTTGTTATTTATTCATAAGTATTTTGCTCGTAAAATTAGTGCGGAAGTGGTTCTTATACAAATGTATACAGTTTAGAAGATAAATTGCGTTTTAAAATATTTGAGGTGTGTTGATATTAATACAAAAGATATTAGGATATTAGTATTTTGAATCGGAAAATTATAACATATCTTTCGTCAAAATATCATCGACACGTATCGTTTACAAATATTGTTATCAGCTTGTTATTTAGGTTACGTGTACTCAAAATGTTGGCTTACAGAATATTAAAATGCTAATGAACGTATAATTATATATGAATTTATACGTGATACTCGATGGTTGTAGCGGTGGCCGTTGCGCCTCAAGTTACTAGGTTAACTGCTGGTTTATAAGGTTACATTTCAAATATAAATAATATTTATTTATATTTACTATGAATGCTTACCCAACGAAAATCTAAAAATAAGTGGAAACAAATCCTATCCTCCTACTATCTACCGAAGTATTTGGAAATTAATAAGGTATTTTTTATATATAACGTAACGTATTTTTTATATAATAGTTATATAAAGTTATATAAAATAAATTGTATTAATACCTAATGAAAAACAATTCATCTTAATTCTTCTTCGTTCCGACCTTTTCAAAATACATTTATGATATTTCAAGCAGAAACAAAGTAAAGCCTTAGAGATGAGTTTATTCCATTAATATAATTACCTTACTTACGAGTAGAGGCTTCGGAACTAAGATCTTTTAACGTAGGTCTTGATGCGTTTTACATAATGACTAGCATCGCATCGTGGTTTCATCCGTGCATACGTCAGTCAACTTTTTGCAATAAAATATAACTTTTATTTATAAGTGAGGCTCTATAAGTGAAAAGACTTTTTAATGACGATAATAATATACGATACGATTAATATAAACAAGCGACACGAACCATATTGTTATTTGGTTTAATTATTAATCGACGTAAATAATTTTGGGTGTGAAATGATATAGACGTTAGTAAAAGAATGTGACCGACTGATCTACAAAATTCAGACTTTTCCGAATTTTCAGGGACTATTCATATGAAAATTTAGTTAATTAATTAAACAATAAGGGTGGAGCTATAAAGGTTCATATAATACAATTATTAATGAGGTAAATTTTATGAGCTCATACATTGCCTTGTTATAATTTCATGGGATACTTATTTTTATGGGTAAAATAAGTGTAGTTCTCAGCCATTAATTTTATTATTACGTTTATTGAAAATTTGGATTGAATTTAATTGGCTTGGTTGTTTTGGAAAAATAACCGTTTTCTAAAATATAGAAAGTATAACTTTGCATTTCAAATTACAAAACTAAAGAAGTGTGTATTTAATTAATATAAAATCAGTTAAACGCGCGAGGTTTAGAGGTTATAAATTATTTAATTATATTTCTAATGAAAATTTTATTGCTCTACGTGAAATTATATTATACTAGCTATTCCGTGCAGCTTCGCTCTCGTAGAGTTGTTATAAAGCCTATGATTTTCCTCGAGAAAAAACGCGTTCAGACAAACAAACTTCTATAATCATAAGATATATAAGTATTATTTCATACATCTATAATTATAAGTATAGATGTATGAAATAATACTTATATATCTTATGATTGATACACTGGAAACTTCTAACTGGAAACGACTTAATCCAATGAATCAAAAAAGAATAAAAGAAGAATGAAAGAAGAAATAAATCAAAGAAGTTTTAATTTAGATTCAGGAAAAATTCCAATGATATAATTTGTAAAGATTTCTTTGTAGACTGATATTAGTTATCATCAGTAAAACGCGATTTGCGACCGTGGCATCATTTTTATAATTAGTACTATCGACTGACCTTTTTATCAACTGCCTACATTCCTCTCCTTGTGATTAAATTATTAAAACATTTAACGCATATTGCGTAGTAGTATGTTAGAATACATATATGTCACACATACGTCAATAGTGATTTTTTATAAAATGTTTAAGAAATTACTTAGAATTATATATCAAAAATATAGAGAAAACTGTGTTTAGGCAAAAACTGTAATAGCTCAAATTACCTCCAAAATTTTAGCGAAATTTAAAACGTATTACTTAATTCAATGACTTTATTTAACCTACAAAATTTAGTACATTGAACAAAATTATTTAATCCGTGTTTTAACGTCGGTATTTACTTAATAATCTATAAACAGTGTCAGTTATTACAAGCCGGTGACAGTTCGCAAGCTTCCTTATTGAAAGAGAAACCATCGCATAATTCACAAGGCTGATAAAAAATTAATGTACTATGACATAACTGTACATATTTTATGTGTATGTTATTCGCGAATGGAATTAGTCTTAGCAGTTATGTAAATGACCACAAACAGATGTATTTCACATGTTCTGAGCGAAATTAATGAATTGTTTAAGGCTTTAAGCCGTATGTTTCGAGGAAATTACTTAATTTGTGTGAAACATAGATTATAGATAACGTGATAAAAATTTATAGTAGCGGTTCTTCATCTTAATAGATGAAGATTTAAAACAATTTTTACAATTGTTTCTGCTATTATTTTAAAGTTTGACACATATTATTCAATAGAGACTATATTGATAAAATGAAGTATTGCGTTGAAGAAACCCATGTTTATCAGAGATTATCAAATGTTATCAATATTCTATGACTCATTTCAATGCAGATACTGCCCGTTAAGATCAATAAGACTTCTTTAAGTGTTCATTTTCACGAAAAAACATTGATGAAAAGTTACAGCCTACAAATTTCCTATTAAGTAACATAATAGACCTTACCACACGGAAAAATAGCTGCATTCCCAATGAACCTTGGTTCGCGTGTGCAAGTAAACTTGGATGGTAATCAATTCAAAAAGCGTGCACGCAATTCACGATTTTATGTTCACGTAATATAAAAGACAAATTTGTGTAGCTTAATAGGAATATTTAAGATTTAGCGTAGTCGCGTGACATTGATGTTTTGGTGGTGACCGCGATGGTACGGGCTGGTGGAAACACGCCGGTGTTGGTAATAAATCGAAGATGATACATTTTCGCAAACGTTGTCTTGTTCCAAAAATAAAAACAAATAAAGGTCAAGGGAAATTTATAAAAAAATTGATACACTCTATGATAGAGCGAAATTTGTATTGATTTTGATTTTTTTTATAAATGACTAGGAGTGCCCGGCGGTTTCACCCTTACATCTCCCGTTCCAGTGGGATAAAGTTTATCGTATGTCCTTTTTCAAGTTTCAAATAATCTTAGAAAAAAATTCATCCTAATCGATTCAGTGGTTTAGGCTTGAAGAAGACTCTACATATATAGAGAGTACTTTCGCATAAAATTAAATATTTTAAAACGTAAGCATTTTCATAATAATCGCCCAAGATAGAGTGTGTTGGATAATAATAATTATAATATATAATAATTAATTATGATTATTGATATATTTGTAGGTGATTGAAATGATTATTCCCATAAGTGAAATAACCGATGATTAAGTCACAATACTGTTTGTACATCATACAAATGAAAAAATTTACAAAACGTGCTATTATGAATAATGGGGAATCTTTAAGGACGTATTTAATGCATTTTACTTGTCACTGATGTGTATACTAGCAATATGCATTATAATACTATAATATGAATAATACATACTTGTATATGATTAATTAAATAGAAGCCTAATTACTTATCAGTTTTATTTACGTATGCAGAGGTCATAAGTTAAAAGTATCAATATGCGTAAATATTCAAGGAAATAAAGCCAAATAAGGATAATTTAAGAATGACATAGCTCACAAACGTCATTTTCTATCGTAACCACAACGAATAACGTAATTATAAATGTATGACCAAATATAGTATTAATCAGAAATGGTTTTTTTTATTTTATTGACTCTACATTAGCAACGTAAAATAATTGTGACAGTAAAAGCAATTAACGCAGTAATAGCTTATTTTAAACCTAATAAAGAATAAATTAAAGCTCACTTGATCTGATAAATTATCGCACCACTGGTGTGCAGCGGTTTTCTTCCCACCGTTCAGGCCGTTGCTCAAATGAGGGGTCAAAGGCGCTCCCGTGAACAAGTCCTCGGTCAGACTGGTGTCCGACGTGATCCTCGGCCGTATCGGCGGCTCCTGGGGCCCCACAAAGTCAAACTGTCCGTCCCACATGTCGTACTCTAATTCTAAACTGTCTTCGACTTCGATTGATTCACCCATCGTGGGCCTTGACCGGGTAAACAACCCAGATTTAAACATCTAGCAATCTGTCCACAAAATTTCCGATCTTTGGATTTATTCCAATATTGCACTAAACTTATACCTATGACTTATTTGGGATTAGAATAGAATCAAGCTTTAATGGCACAACAAAGTCTTACACTGAATTATTTTATTATGTATCCGCTCCTGACACTGTTACATTTTAAACGGCTCCAATTCACTAGGCAATAAAATTACCTTTATTCACATAACAATTTGTATGACACAAAGTTTTAATTATTGTCGTAGAGTAGAATCAAAATGATATCGGGCAAGAAAACGCTTCGCCGAATTCGATTTGAAACTTTCAACGGTTGATCTAACATCGTTTCGTGAATCGCCGGCGTCACGCATTCCGATAAGGCAGAATATTATATAGTATTCAGTTTTGATTGAGAATATGAACGCAAACACAGATCACTTATAGAGTAAAAGTTTAAACGATCGGTACGTTATATTCGGTCACAATCGTGTTGAGTACTGAGCGCGCGGCCGCCTCGCCCCACCCAACGCGAGCGGCATGATTATCAGCCTGCCAACGCTACAGGCCCATACAAATAAACATTATTCGCTCCCTGCACTATGCACAGCCGTCTGATAGACAGTTCCGAGGCAATAACCCCTTGCACATGCTCCCCCAGTTCGCTTGCATCTCATCATTTTACGGACGAGGGCCCGTCATGATTGCTTGCATTTGCTACGTCATATATGCTCCATCGAATTATATAATACGCCGTGACACAGATATTAAGATAATCGTAATTTTGATTATCGACAGCAAATTAAAATGAAAGTGTACAAAAAACAGCTAGCTTTGAACATGTTTAGATAGCAGCTTTAATTATGTACTTGATACAATCTCAACACTCGAATACCTAATTAATGGTAGAGAGTTTTGTCTATTGGAGAATAACATCAAAAACAAAGGAGAGGAAATGAAAATGTTATTAAATAAAATGAGTTATTTAATGTGGTATCAAGATTACAGGCATTGTTAGCAAGAGCGTGCGAAATGAGAACCAGAATTGGATACCATGCAACGATAATACAAGCGTGGAGTTTATTTTACGGATTATATGGCAATCATTGCCGCCATTCAATTTTATTATAACACAATCCACTGATACCGTGTTTTAATTTATAGCTTGTAGAATTAAATCATTCAATGTATAATATTTGTCGTCATAAATTGTGTACAGTTTTTAAAACAAACATAACTACACCCATATGGTGTTCATGGATACGTAATTCCGTTCGTTCATTTTATCTTTATTTGCTACTTGAAAAACATCAACTAAAATAGACAGTACGTTGGTGGTATTCTTGTTAGCTACGAATTTTATTACATTTATTTCTTCTTGTTTTATAAGTTTGATGATAGCTCTACCTTATCTTACTTTAAGCTCTACCTTAACATGCGTTACATTCTATAATTTATGTCCTCTTTTTGTCAATTATAGTTAATAGAAAATAATTGAACAGTTATTTTAAGCTAAAGGTTTACCTTATTGCATTTATTATTTGAGATTATTAGAATATATTGATTTGCTAAAAATATGCGAAATGTAAATAAAACATCTGAGATTCTCGAAATAATAATAATTTGCGACATAAGAATTTAAATATCAAGATATAGATAAATTCAATATAAGTGTAAGAAATGTGCAAAATAAGAGAACAATGCACTATTAACTGAGGCGCTGAGAAATAGTTTGTATTATGTCAGAGTTCAGACATAAACAATCAAGTGTATGAACAATTTGTTAGACAGGATATTAATTTTTTAAACAATTAACTGTTGAATTACGCAAGTTATATTGATTTATGTATTAATTAATGTGTGTGTTTAATAATTTTGAAGCGTTAAAAGAAAACTTAATTTCATAATAATATTACGTAATTTTTCACGAGTCTTTGTTTTTGCTTCCAACTATCTTTTTAATTATTATGAAAATTGCAGTCGCAATTAATTTGTGTGAATATTGAAATTTCACGTTTTATACAAAATATTTGCTTTTCCATGCAGACAGGCAATTTAATGGATTGGAATTCCCCCTGACTATTGTTAGTCGTTAGGAGGGAAGCTTTAAATGGTAATTAACTAAAACAGTTGGGGTGATATTTTAACACGTTTTTTCTCTTATTTTGTGATCTAGACTACTAAGCTTGATTATTTTAATTGTTTTGTTTTAAGTTATGACAGCTAATTTATGGAGTGCATTGTATAGAGATGTTTATCGAAACAACAAATCGATGCGGATGAAACATATCCTGCTATAGGGATGGCATGATATGTAAGCGGAAGACGATACCTAATCGATGACACGCAATACCAACAACAATAAAAAATATGTTTGTTACTTTACGTATGTTTTATTTCAGTGAACTTAGGTGAATTTGTTACAACAACTGCTATAGGACACATACACAGTATTGGAAAAAAAGGTGAAGCGAGTCCTACGTAATAGTTTCTATCATTTATTGACACTTAGCTCCTTTAATGGTAGTTCTTTAAGAATTATGAAATTAACAAAAATATATATTTTTTTTTAATATTCGTAACTTCATCTTTTTGCAACAAATAATTAAATAACTATTTTTACGTAACATAATTGTACGAAAAATGCGGTAATATTTTTAGCAATTTGGAACTTGCATTTCAAAATATGCAGTTTCTCAACTTGCATTGACTGCGATCTATTTGAAAATAAGTCAAAATAACCAGTCTTTGGAATTCAACTGAGATACGTATTTAAATGAAGGCAGTGTTCGAGATTGTATATTAATCTTGTTATGAAATTCTTAATCGGGCTTTGCTCTCGTTAATATCAGAATGAGAAATATTCAATTGTCGATGAAGATGTAAGGGTATTTATATGATATAATACCTCACTTTGAAACGAAATAATTATGAAGTTAAATACTATAATAAATAATAATTGTTAGGCTGGGGTGGCCTTATCGTTATTGTGACCTCTAACCAGTGACCTTTGATTAAAAAAAATAGATGAAAGAAAAAAATAAAAAATTTGATAGCATATCTAAATGTGAAAAGTAATGTTTTAATTTTTACGCAAATTATTTGGCGATTTAGATGAAATATCGCACACAGATAATCTATAGATATTATCACGCGCAGATAGTAGAAATTTATACCATAAACGACAAAAATAACTGTAATAAAATTAATATAATAATTTCTCGCAATTACACGGCCTAGAAAATATACCCCTGCAGCTAAAAATCATTAAAATATTTATAGAGCCGTGTACACACGTAGAATTAATCTAGATCTGTATGGTGTGTGCTTAGAAAAAATGGATCGATAGCTATTTTTGCATGTCCTAGA
>LQNK01000571.1:35434-47193 GCA_001586405.1 Phoebis sennae | reverse complement strand
GTTTCCGTCGGCCATTATTGCCGATACGCATTGTCTAATGAAGCGGTACATGTACATTGTATTGTTTGAATCCTTTTCCTTGATATTAAAATAAGCCACATAAATGGGGTCGTTGATCATGGCATCGGAAGAGATTTCGTGATGTATTAAATCTTTATACAAATACGTTTATTTCTTAATATGCACGATCAGTTTCTATGAGTTCATTGAGAGCGAATGTTTCCATTCAATATTTATGAAAGAACACAGATCACGCGACGTACGTCGTCGTCGTATAATTTTATATTGAATTTTTACAATTGCAATATAGTTAAAAATCGTCTACGTTATCCACGAATAGTATTCTTCTTGACACATAACAGTATCTAGATATCAATTGTGTTCAGTAAATTATTATTGAATGAAATATTAAAACGATATTCCGGAAAACGTGGATAAATCTAATCTGAGATTGGAAATTTGCCAATACGACCTTGAATTTCGCTGCATATCAAAATAGATATTAGGAACGATATGCTGATAATATTATTGTTTACATTTTATTTCAATAATAATAATTTTAGTGTTTAATGATTTAGTGTAATAATGTGATATGAAAATCCTTTTATTGTGAATTAATATTTATGATAATATTATTAATGTTAATCTAAATACATAAAACTATATGTCTGACCGACAGACTGACATTGGGATCTATCAACGCACAGCCACAACCGCTGGACAGATCTGACTGAAATTTGGCATGCAGGTAGTTGTTATGACGTAGGAATCCGCTAAGAAAGGATTTTCATCAAATCCCTCAGGAACTGAGAAGACATACGCGGGCGAAATCACGGACTCAGCTAGTTAATTCATAATTTAGACGATGACATATCGAATGTAAATAGGTTATAGTAGAGTTATTAATAAAGGCACTTGTAGACATGCAACCATAATAAATTCATTTTATTAACGTTTAAATTATGTAACGATCACGATAAATTACGTTTCTAATTCTGAATACTTTTAAAGAAATTAAAAATATATTAACTTTCTCGTGCGCATTATAATATTATTGAATCCTAGCAACTTCCGAACAAGTAGAGCGCATCTATGTGAAATAAAAAAAATCGCATTTATTTTTCCATGTCATTAGTTATTTTTGGCGTATCCCCTTTTTTAAAGAAAAGTCTTCACAAAGGGCGCCTACTATTTCCTTAATATCTAATTTTGTAAAAATAGAGCCAAAAGGAGACTTTTATTATTATTTCAAAGACAATTTTGTTAAGAAAATTCTTATGCTATTAAAATGTGAGAAGCAATTCTCAATTTCGTTATGCTATCATCATAATGAATAGATTCAGTCTAACATTGGACGCAAAGTAACAAATATTATTTCTACCATGCTAAATGTATAATGTTATGTCTTTTATTTATGAGATCAGTAGGTGAATTAATATTCTGTGTTTATTTTGACACACTCCTTTTTAATGGACAAGACTCATCTACGTCCGGAATAAAGCCGGTGCTTACTCACGCCGTGACTCCAATGTATGACGAGAGACCTATTTCTGAATAACCCTGCTTTAGAAGATTACAAGCATTTCTAGGTAATTTGATATGTGCAAATTTCAAGGTTCTATTAATGTAAAACATAGATATTATTAAAGATTAGAAAGATTTTATAAATTATTACAGGGCCGATTTATTTCGATAAAATATTACCTTTGATTTTGAGTAGAGATTGATTCAAAGTATAAAAGGTCAGCTTGAAACGTTTTAGATAAAAAGACGGTCCCTTGTTATTATTTGGTCTTATGGATAGTTATCCATATCCACCTAGTTAGGTGTGCCCCGCGGTTTCGGGATTTAATCAAAATCCTTTTTTAGCGGATGCCTACGTCACAACATTTACATGCAAGTTTCAGCCCAATCCGTCCAGCGGTTTGGGCTGAAACTTGATAGATCATTATGTTAGTCAGTAACCGTTGAGCCTTATGTATTATATAGACTAGCTGTTCACTTGGCCTCGCTCCGTAGAATAAAGCTATGCTTTTCTCGGTGTAACGAACACAAAAAAAAAAATTTAAATCCGACCAGTAGTTCCTGAGATAAGGATGGTGGAATTGGGACCTCACACATTTAAAAGTAGCACCTCATTTAATTCAGTGCACGTTAAAATAATTTACATAGATATCGCCGTGGAAGGAAGTCGCCAATAAAATTCGCTACAAGTATGTAGAACAATGACACTGCTCGATAAAAACTTTTCTAAGAAAATGTGTTTTCTTGCAGCCAACGTAATCGCTGTATTCATGTCCTATTGATTTTGTGATGTAACTGAGTGTTGAGCCATAGTGAACGTGGTAATAAAGATATTGTATGTTTTCTTTAGTTTTAAGCTTTGTGCGTACGGCACTTAAATGGAGACAATATGTAATTCCAATATTTTAACATAATTTTGATGAGGTGCAATTTTTAGTAGGTAATTAAATGGTGACGGCAGTGGTGTTGAATGATGGTTTCAGGATCTATAATTGAGGGATTTAATAACGATATTACATGCTCCATAATAGCTCAGTACGTGAGAGGTATGCGTGTGACCTTTGATTGCATGTGAAATAAATAAAAAAAAGTTAAAAAAAACTTTTTATGTAAAACGCTTTACCAAGTGTAATTCTTGCAGCTATTTAATTTTTCCATAATAAATGCATTGGATTTATAAATTCTGGCAATACTGTTGCCTTAAAGGCTGTCATTTGGAACGTAAAGACGCGTAGGTACCTAATTGCTACGAGTTGCAGTTAAGATATGTATCTAGGTCATGGGTTTGGGTCTAAGTGCTAAAAGTTTGAATGTAGGTACGTTTTGAATTGATTTGTAAAGTAAATATCTAAAATTCCTTGTCGCCAGTGCTAGATACAACATTTTTACTGCAAAACGCTCAGGTTAGGTGGGACAGATGATTAAATAACTTTGTTTTGGTTATGCACACCGATGTCTTAATCGTCAGCTGTTAATAATTGATTAAATGTTTGTTAAGAACTGACCTTGTAGTTAAGTCCCTGAACGTCCTCCTCGAGTGAGACATCAGAGTACATATCGTCCGCCGGCTCCCCGCCCGACCCGCAGCCCGATGAGTTGAAGGACGACGACCGGTACAATTGGCTAAAACAATAACAATGCTACATTCCACCAGACATTCAGGACATCTTAGGACGATTTTGGTGTCTTATTAGTAACGCCATCTATCGGTAAACTAAAGAACTGAGCAGCGCCATCTATGTTGTAATTGTGTTTCATTGTAAGTTGTCTTAGAAGTACAGTAGTACGACGTTTAAATTCTAGATGGCGCTATTAGCAATAACACTTTTCAAGTACTTTTTGTTTTTTTCATTATCCTTATTGTCACAATTATTCTAGACATGTATGTTTTTTTAAGTTTATAATATTTATATTTTTATGAGTGGAATTACTCATAAAAATATCAAAACTCGTTTGATCAACATACCATAAAAATGTCAATAAAAAATTAATTTAGAAAATCAGAACTTGGTAAGTAATTTTAAAAAGTGATTCAACTAAATTTCCAGAAGAAAGAAATATATTTTTTTAATATCATAATAAACCGTCATGGGAGATATATAGAGAGTGAGGCGTAATATTAAAAATAAGTCTTGTTCGCTATAAAATGCGAAAGCGCAGGAATTTACAATGCACTTTCTTTTAAATATACAACAGCTAGATTTAAAGTCTTGTGGTACAATTAAGCTATTGAATTGTGCACAGAAAAGTCATGTTCTTAAGCAAATTATTATCAACTAGCCTTCCGCCCGCGGCTTCGCACGCGTGGGCTTCTAATTTCTGTGTTTTCAGAGGAGCACAACAAAAGTTTAAAAAAATACGATCGCAGGACCAGTGATATATGCGCATCTATAGTTTTTTTATAATTTTCTATGGAAATAGGTTTGACCAAAATCTCACAGAGCGCGCGCCCCTTTAAAAATACAGAAAATACAGAAAATCGAAGCACACGCGAGCGAAACCGCGCACGAAGAGTTAGTTATTTTTTGAGGGTTGTTGAGAATTTATTGAGTGTTTTTACCGTATCTATACGTTAAGAGTATTAAAAGGCATGTCCGAAACTCAACCGAAATCTCACATTGTCACGTGGTATGACATTTTCACGACTTTAGAAGCATATATCTTAAAAAATATTTATTTTAGCAGAAAACGCATTTAGAAACCTCAATATCATTTTTAAAGACCTTTCCAATGAAACCTCATTCAATGATGTATTACATGTATGGAGAGCCACCCCACAAATTAATTTTTTTCAAATAAAATGTAGCCTATAAGTTGCACCTAATATTGGTCTATCAGCGTGTGAAATTTTATAATATCTGCCCAGTGGTTATTACGTGATTAACGCACATACAAACAGATAAACAGACAAACAGACAAACAGAAAAAAAAATTCTAACCATGTTTTTGGTATCTATAGAACATACATGTTACATACCAATTACTCTTTTTGAAAAATATTCAATGTACAGAAATGGTTCGGTTACTGTTTTATTATATGTATAGATTATCATCATTAGGGTGGCTTCTTTCTTGGAGAACTAATATAAATATCTAATGTGTACATTATTAAAAATGTACCCATATCCTCAACGCATTGTGTAATTAAAACAAGGTACAGGCAGTGAGTAGTTAATTTATAATAATTTAATTACCTTGCTAAGACATTGGAGCCAATTTGCCGTTTCCCTGAGCTGAAACAAACATGTAATAAGTTAGTTAATGCGTATAAACTAGGTATTCTTAGAGTATATACTATATATCATAATTTTGTTACATAATATAAACATAACATCAAAAACCATACGCATAAAGTGATGTGCTACCAGAAGAAACTCGCTACTTTTTATTTACATTATTTTCATTCTTCTTTTTAAATAATTAGCAGCATATTTCCTTCTTAAGGCTATCTTACAGAAACCATTGCATGCATTAAATATTTTTATCTATAGTTTTTTTCAATATCTTAATCGTAAGTCGTTAGATGGATCTGAACAAACTTCACTGATATCCTTTTTTAAAGATCAGCGTGGAAATATTATGAAAAAAATCTCCTCACTTTAGTATCTATTTATTCTTATTTCCTCTACACTCGTTATGCCCTGCCTGTTGCATATTAGCGAAATGCTATATTACTTAAAGCTTTTCTCAAGAACCAGCTTAATCAGAAATATTTTTTCAAATCCATCCGGTAGTGTCGAAAGTAAGGGAGTTAAAATAAACATTTTTTTCGCTTTATACTCGATAGTATATGTATTACCGCTTCTTGACAGAAATGCATATTCGAAATATTGTAAAATACCGTGTTTTAGATGAATTATCGAAACCGCTTGTAATAATATAAATAATTTAAATAGTGAAATAAGGTGTTTTAACATTTTCCGCTTTTAGATATGAGATAGTATAGATTCGTTGATTTAGGCACTAAATAATGTTTAAAACGTTTCACAGACAAATTACTACAAAATGCTTGTTAATTAAGAGCTCACGTCCGGCTCATATTTTAGTGTTATTTAGGAGAAAGAAGGAAATACTATTGTTGAGCACGCGCAATTATAACTTTATGTTCCATTATGTGTGTGTGCAGTGTGCGCGTAATTCTTACGTAATCTATATTATTTTAGTTACACTCGTTATAACTAAAACATCTGTTGCACTTATCTTTTGCGATATAAATATATAACCTTTGTATAATAAAAAAAATACAAACTGTTTTGTGTTTCATGGTCATTTGTTAATTTTACTCTAAAGTCGTATTTTTATGCTACTTTAATTGTTAGCATTAAGTATGTATAATGTATGTTTGTTACTCTTTCACGTAGGTTATAACTAATGAACTGATTTGTCTAAACTGTAAAGTACAATTTTTTAAGGAATTATTATAATTTTACTATAATATAATTTTAAAACATCAAGAGAGTCGGCAAAGATTCTATGAAAATCTAATAGTAATAATATAACCGGGTACAATCTCATGGCATAAAAATAGGCATTCACTTATCTCGTAATATGAGTGTTGCTATTTAAATATCCAATTTAAAGCCTGTACTTATGCTAACTAGGTTTTATATCATTGAATACAGTTGAAGGAAATCATTACAAGAAAACCAGTTCGTAGATATGACATCAAGTAAATTGCCTGGGTAATGAAGTCGAGTGCACTTAGCCCTTGCACGGTTTTCTTATTATTGCATTTTTTATGTTGATAACTGATAATGCAAGAGAAAAACAGTAAGTTTTATTCATCAGCTAGCAGTACCCTACGAATTAGGAGTGTAATGCCAAATACTTTATGGTGGCTACCATCCCTGATAAACCTACCTATAATAATCAGAAATATTTTTCAAATCCAAAAAATGTTACTTTTGAAAAAGCACAGCTTTATAACAAAATGCCATCAGATATAAAATATATCACCTCACCCAATGCATTTAAAATAGTTAGATATATTTAAATGTTTTGAATGCATCTGGTAAGCGGTGTCAGATGTATGCTCTGAGGAACAAATTTTAATTTTTAACTGTTAATTTTAAATATTATTCTTTGATTTTGATTTGAGTGATGTCATATTTTTTGGGAAAAAGTTCTTTAAAGCTAGTTTTCATATAAGCGCATTCAAACAAACAAACTTTCCGCTTTGTATCGAAGTTTTTAATTTTCAGTTAGATTTGCTTCCTCTTTTATTCGATGCATTTCGCGTGCTTGTGTCTTATAATTTTCTGTCGACTTACACATTGTTCTATTGGTTAGGGTGAGGATAGTTATAGTTATAAGGGAGTAATGCATTGGAGGGAAAAGTGAAATCTGTAAATAATGGATGGGTGAGCGCTCGCCGTGAAATTGTGTAAGAAAGCGAAGCACGTATCACTTAGATACTGTGATATTAATTTAATTGTATATAGTACATTGTTATGTTATGTGCACACACATGCGCTGATGCGTATTTCTTTATGTTGTAATGTAAAGAAAGGCACAGATTAAAAAAACGCAAGCGTTGTATCTATAGAGCAGAAAACATGCTTGATCGATCAGTTTGCAGTTTGCAGCGAACTTCTTATACGCTACAAGTTTGGTTTCACTATTCAAAATGAACTAAAACTATTAGTTAGAACTCAATTCTATGGCGTTCGGACCATTTTTGACAAACGTAAAGCATACCTAAAAGGTACTATACTAAAACGAAATAAATATTTCTAGGTACGTCTAAAATAGTGACTCGTAGTTGCTTATTTAAATGTCATTGACACTATTTAAATAGATGATCCATAGAAGTTTGTGCTTCATAGTCCATATGCAAGAAATATATTTTGTAATGCGACACGCATTACATTGAAGAGTTGTCAGGTCACAATGCGTCTGTATGTAGGGGGGACAAAATGTTGAAATTAGGGAGTCATGCTAAGTGGCTTCAAGTATATAATTAAGTGTTTTAAAATAGGAGTAACCTAGTAAAAAAAATAATATGTCTATAGTTGTCAGTGTATTGTCTATTGCTGATTTTCTATCAGCATACATGATACAAATTATTGGGATAATATTTTTTGTCAGGCAGGTCGACACGGAACTTTATCCCTATCTTTTTATGTGTATTAAATGTGATAGCTTTTAATTAGCGAACTTAGTTCTAAGTTATATTTAGGTACTTTCTTATTCAATCCGCTATAAGCCATCCAAATAAAAAAAAATAAAAAAATCAAATAAAGTAAAAAGTAAAAACGTGGTATAATTTTAGTCTATTTCAGGGCCAAAATTTACAAACTCTTATTTAAATAAAATTGATTCACTATTAAACAATTTTTTAAAGTTATCAATAGCCACATTATTATATTACGTCAAGTATTTAACGATTGTTCAGTTGGGTTTGGATATTCGTACATTACAAGGACAGAATGTTGATGTAAGTACGCATTGTTACGTCTTTGTGAGCAATAAGAATTTATATTAATCGTGTCATAATCGAAAATAAACCACATTTTTTAAATCGTGATAGTCGTTTTGTTTGTTAAATACGTTAGTTATTATTTATTTCATAACGTTTAAATGATTGTTTTTAAATATTTATTTGAATCACTATATTCTGCCCGCGGCTTCGCTCACATTCAGGGTCTTAAAGGGGTGGCGGGAGAATTTTTTCACAACAGATGTTAAGTTGAAAGAAGACAAATATATCTGTGAAAACTCATTCGAAAAAAAACCTAAACACATTTTTGGGTTCTATATCGATGTAATTATTAATTACCCCTCGCGAATTATTTTTTAAATATCTTTAATGTACAAAATTTTCATTTTTACAGTTTTACTATAAGTTATTTAGTTTAAGCGATATTATTATTTTTGAATGTTGTTGCATTATTTTGAATTAAATTATGAATCCAGAAAGTTAATGTCTTGCCTTTTCTTGGTCACTTTTTAAGTTTTAAAAATTTCTAGGTAGATAGCGTATAACAAATTTACCTACCAATATTATCTATAATTTTAGAATGTTATATGATAAAAGGAGTCAGCCTCGTTTGCTACAGGTTTTTGGTACGGTTGTAAATAAGTACCATTAGAATACCCACTGCAACACAACTGTGGATTGATTGCTTATGCATTATATTTTAGTTAAGTGCAAGTAATGTTTTCTTCAATATTTGTTAAATTTATTGATTGTTCCGTGCATATGGTATAAAAAATGTACATTGTAATTTAGAAAAATCGATCCTATACTTATTTCGATACGTCCTTGCTATGATTTTTGTAAAATTGTAAAACGTTGTTTAAACACTGTACAGAATGTAATTCCACTTCCTTTTATTTACAAATTCAATGGCAAATTAATACAATTCTCATTAACATACATTCTCCGTTTGAATTTAATAATTAGAGCATAAATAATGGTCCAGCCAATTGGAACAGTTTTTTTTTAATTATCCACCAATTATGCAAGTTGTAAATTTTAGATGATTGATTGTTTACGATAAAAGTCACTGATTTGATAACGTGTTTTATAAATTAAAAAGCAAACAAAAGAATTAATACTTTTCTCGGTTAAATACATTTTTTTAATTTAATGATCGAACTAATTTCTATATTAGAGTGCGATTTTAAATGAAATAATAACATCCCACCTGTGGGGTCGCTTTCTGTAATACATGTGAACACCGTTTCGCTCCAGCTTTATAAACAAACGCTTACACTCTCTTAAACCGCTCTACAATGTGGAAAGTTACGATTTTCATCAATCACTTCACACACATAACTAATTGGATTTCCATTTACGCCTGGCTGTTTAGGCGTTTTCCATAGTCACGATTTAAAAAAAAGAATTGCAGAATGCGCGGGAACCGTACGACGCACGAGCAATCGAGGCACTGACGCATCAACAAACGTAATGATGGACCGGGCAACATCGCAACATGAATTATCCACAATAGCGAAACAGTCCGTTATTAAATTATTAAATAGTGTGAGGCCGGATACGAACACGCTGCGTGAATAGCCGAACATTGATCACCTGTGGGATGCCAATAAAACAATGTCATTCCAGGAATGCTATTTCGGACGTTTGTTTGTAAATCTGATCGTATTTTTGTTTTTCATCGCCTCGGATGCAAAAGAAAAACAAGTGAAATGGTTTATTATGTTTACCGAATTCCAACTATAAATGAAAGCCAGTGATTTATCTTGTTTGCGGTCTGGCAAAGCGATTTAATAGCTGTATACACGAAGTGTATTTATTTAAATAATTTCCATAGAAAATGTGGTATTTCTCAATTCATGTTATGCTTTCCATTAAAATTTTTTATGGTTTTCTAAAGTAAAATAATAATTACTGGGCTGAGCTCTGCGGTTTCACCCGGTTCCCGTAGGATTTTTGGGATAAAAACTATCCTATTCATTCCTGGCGTAAATAACTTTACAAAATTTAATCCAAATTGGTTCTGTACTTTCGGAACCAATTCGATACAAACAAACAAACATCCAAACAAACAAATCAATCCTCATTATTATATGATATAGTACAGATAATAATTTGTTAAAAATAACAATTTTATTTCAGCTACAGTTAGGAAACGTTTAAACGCAGAAATGTTACAATACGAGTGTACACAATACCTTCATAATTATATTAAGCGGAACACCCGTACGCTATTAGTGTGAATTGTGTAATTTTTATGCACTTTTCTTGTATACGGCGCAGTCTGACCAATGTTTGAGATTAGCACATATTTTACGAAATAATGTGCGGTTAAGTCTTCCCGGATGTGTGGAAAGTCGGAGATATTAAAATAGACATTTCATTATATGTAGATTTAAATTTGACTGTATTAAATACAGTCAAATTTAAATTTGTTTTCTTTTTCATGTACAAAATTTGAATACAACGTTTTTGGGCATAATTGAGAAAGTATAAATCTTTTACTTGCTATTTCGATATGAATATGTATCGTTGAATATAAATAAAATAAAATATTCGGGGACAGGAATTTAAATCATATTTCTCTAATGTATGTCTAATTTCCCTTTTATTAAATTAACTGAGGTGTTAATTTACAAAGTATCTCAGTCCCGTTAATCGGTTTAGTATTAATTAGACTAATGAACGGTACCTTGCTAGCTAGTGAAGGTTAGCGGAGGCTTTCAATGGACGGGACGTCATGCTTACGTAAAATGGTTAGTTACTGAGAATTTTGCTGTCTTACTAAATACTTGATGTAATCTTACATTTGAGTGATCAAATATTATTCTGTCTTTTTCTCCCTTCATGAAACTGAGTATAAAATACTTGGACATTATTACTACATAATTTACACTGATAGTTTTTATGGTATTGCATTATTATATTACTTTTTTATTTATTTTTAAAAGTATAGAATTTAATAAAAAATATGTTTAAGTATGTCTATCAGTTATCTAGTTTCCATAGAATACAAGCTTTGCTTAGTTTGGGACTAGGTAGCGTTGTGTGAAATGTCTGAGATAATTTTAAACGCGGGTATTTTCTTTATTAAAGTAAAGTGTAATATAATATTCCGTTAAAAGCATTTGAATTAATTATAATTAAAAGACTTCTTTTAAACATACGCAAATCTTTAAAATTGTTATAAGTAAATTTATTATAATAAAAATATATGATCCATGCTTGTTACTAGTAAACTACAATTTTTAATTCATATAATGACGTCCAGCTCCATAATAATGAATTAAAAGAAAGCCCATGTATTTAAATAGAATATGAGGTTTTCAATTTAAATTTTTACTTTCACTGTTACACGTAATTATTATATAATACAATAGGCGTATTCACAAAGGCTGTATAAGACATTTCGGTTATGATCTTAGCCGCAAGATAAAAAGCCAACGTCTTTTTACTTTGGGTTTTAATGAAGTTCTCAAAAAATGATCTTTAAATGAAAGAGAAAAGAATAGAGTTATCAATATTAGTCATAACTATTTTATGGTTTTATAAGTACACTAGCTTTTGCCCGCGGCTTCGCACGCGTAGACTACAAAATTAATATAGTTGTTATAAAAAATTATATTATGACTTTAATTATAAGTATTTTAATTACACGTTCGTCTTTATAAATAACTTTAAAATTTCATCGGAACCAATACTTTATATCAATGTTTTCTAAAAACTTAACAGTAACTTAATAGTCTCTAGGTCAGACAATTTCTAGGAAAGTATGTTCAGATTACATAAGGAATAC
>LQNK01000571.1:23809-33832 GCA_001586405.1 Phoebis sennae | reverse complement strand
TTTCGGTTATGATCTTAGCCGCAACTTAAAAAGCCAACGTCTTTTTACTTTGGGTTTTAATGAAGTTCTCACAAAATGGTCTTTAAATGAAAGGGAAAAGAATAGAGTAATCAATTTTGTTTTACGGCTTTATAACTACATATTAATTACAATATTGTGATGTATGCATGCCCATCTAGGATATACATAGTATGATGAATGTACAAAATGGTCTAATTTTTTAATACGTTAAGTAACAGAATATAGCACTCATATTTTGTATGTAGTTTTTGGAGAATATAAGAGGAATAAAATTAGGAGAGAAATATTGAGGTATCTACCGATTTTTTTTAACTGTTAAGTTTCACCTGAATACTTAAAAAATAACTTAAAAGGACAATTATTTTACAATAAAATTGTAAAAATACTTACAAATAAAGAAGAAACAATAACAGTATAATAAGAAGGTAAATAAAACTTATGGTCGGTAAAAATGAACTTACTGTCTCATGGATCCCCAACGCCGATGTGGTAGATTCTCTTGGTGGCTACAAAGGAACAAATACAAGAATAAGCAAACAAACAAAAATAGCAAAATAAAAGAAAACCATATGTACAACTAACTACTAACTAATATAACATTAAGTGGAAGTTATCTAGTTTTATAACAAAATGGTAGTATGAGTGTGAAATGTTGTATTTGTACTTTGTAGTGTATATTTTATCTACCACTAACATGTATGTGAATGAAAAAATGTTTTCATGTTTTAATTGAATTCTAGTGCGTTTTGCATTGAGTATCGGGATAACTCAATGAAGATATATTTTAAGGAAAAGCTAGTTAGAGAATGTATTACTAACCGTAGATGCGTGTAGTGTTTACTTGCACAGCACAATTTTATATTATTTATAATAATCCTTAAATTATTAGGAAATATTGTGATCGAAAGCCGTTTTAATATTTAAATACCACGCCACAAATGCTCGTTGTTTCTCAGCATATTATGCTTTTAATCGTTGTTTAAAATTCCTATTAAAAATTGTGAGCACAGAATTTTTCGCTTATAAATTTGATCATCCATTTGCGGAACAGTCTTGAAGACGCGTTAACGAAAATAAGCACGATTACTTTTGATTATATGTCAAAAAATTCACACGACGATTCAAGGTTTGCTCTTAAGTGAACAATTATGAATATTTTTTATTCTCACCGAATTACTGACATAACAGTTCGCGAAGTCCGCCGTGGGAGCCGATTCTACTGTTATTTTATGTAAACTACCATTTATTAGTCATCTGCATAATTGTGGGAATTGAGTCCTTAACAAATAGCCTAATTTACTTTTTGTGGAACCGTTTTACGTTCATCGTAAAGCGTAATGGCATCGCATTGTTATTCGTAATTTATGTAACTGCTACGGAAAACAGTCTTATAATTTAAATAGGTAAAAATTAAAAATGGAGAAAAATGGGGAAAAACGTCTCTTTCCCACTCATATAGGCGTTTTATTTCATATCAGTCATGTCACTTATACGGGCTATTAAAAATATATTTAGCAAGTAAAAGTTCAGGAAGAATTTCAGACGGCTCTTACTGCCACTCATTGCTTTTTGTTGGAAACATTTTGTAGAAAATTTTAGCCAACTCAAGAGTTGGGTTGACGTGTTTTATATTCATAATGTAGCAGTATTGTAAAGCAAATAATTCTTCTGCAAGTTAAATATGTAGTTATTTAGTAAGTTTATAAAAGTAAATGCAAGTTACCATAGTATAAATTGACGACCCGATTGGCGCAGTGGCTACAATAATGGTCTATTGCGCCGAAGGGTGTGAGTTCGATCCCCACGAGTAGAAAATTTTGATGCGATGACATTGTAATTTTCTACTGTCTGGATGTTAATTTATCTATAGTATGTATGTATTTACAAAAAAAATATGTTTAAGTGTATCAGTTATCTAGTTTCCATAGTACAAGCTTTGCCTAGTTTGGGACTAGATGTCGTAGTGTTAAATGTCCAGGTATATTTATAAATGTAACACGTTGTATATTAAATTAATGCACGAACCTAGGGGGTGTCCGCCTTAAACTGGTTCTCGTCCACGAGTGCCGGTTGAGGGGGTTGCCAGGACTTCGTGATCCATTTTCCATTCTGCAAAATATTTAATTATTATATATACGTCTCTATCGACACTTAAAATAAAAAATATGTCAATAAATTAATCGACACTTTATATACAATGGAAAGATGTATATAAATTATAAAGAAGGAAATGTAATTGCTAGCTGCAATCAAAGTATTTTAGACGCAGTAGCTAGTGTAGCGGAACTGGACTAAATAAAAGCAAATTCTTGGTAGTAGGAACTAGACTAAGAACTCACTTCATACTTATGGAAGATGTATAGTTGCTGAATAAATTACCAATCAATAACAGTATGTTATGGTTTAACAAGAAGAATGACATAGAATTAACAAAGTGTTAGAGTCTCCCGCCCAAATCTTCATTTTCCTAACATTCAAAGGTTTCCAATTTGCAAGAAGTTTTTGCCGTGAGGTGCATGATAAGTTTGCATAGCAATATGCAATACGTCACCAACATGGTTGTTTGTCTTTAAAATTGTCACATCAATTGATGCTTTTAAACGATTACAGCGTAATAAAATTTTTGTTTACCACATGTATATTTGAATTTATGGATAAAAGTTTAATGTATCAATTTTACCAGACACCTCATATTTTCATAAGATCCGGGTTTATTTATAAGTAAGGTAGACCCAATAGCGACATCATAGAAGCTATAAAAAGGCTATAACATGTCTTTTTATGGCCCATTTATCTCCTATTTCTGCGACTGATGTAAACTTTCTTTGTTTTTACAAAGCCGTAAAATGTTCCAACATTTATAAAATTAGTAAATACAGTTGTGTATTTTGTATATTTAACGATTATAATAATACTTTTTGTTTATATTTTGAAACGGACTTTGGACGGATATCTCACATTGAATTTCTTGATTCATATCTAGGTTACATAGGAAAAAATATACCAGTCAGTCCAACAGTTCTAGTCATAATATAAAGTCAAATAACAATTTTAATACCAGTGCCAAATTGTACTGATTGCGTACAATTTGACCGAACGCATATTTGTAGTGATTAAATGAAATTGCTTTAGGAAGCAAAGCAATATCCTGCACATAAAATAGTGAGACTTTTATTATTTCTCAATGTTTTAATGCCAAAGGTTCGTTTTTGGTATAGAATTTTTGTTTGAGATACCATGTTATTAGCAGTTCAGTATCAGACTGGACCAATTCAGCAGAAAATCGTAGGGTAATCACATATAAGTGAAACAGCGGGGCACAGCTAGTCGTTCAAAATATTTCCAACAATATTAGAACTAGCTAGGTTAAGAAATACCCATACAACGCCACTTTTTTCAATACATACCAATATTACGAAGCGGAAAAGATTTTGAAACGCGCTAAAATTATATTTATTTTTGAAAAATTACGCTTATCTTACGCTACTACTTTTTGTACCGGAAATGTATGACTTCAGACTTTTTTTACTTTACGTATGAGTATAAGAACAGTCAAAAAACTTAATAATGTTAATAAAATTAATGAGCTTATAATACTAACGTGTTACTAGGTGCATCGCCATCGGCTTCCCCATAGCATTCAAAATTTTCTGCGTCCGAAATTGAGTTACCGGGACTGGAGTCTGCTGTGTTCTCCGCCTGGCTGGCTTCTGATCCATTCTGGAATTAAACACGAAAATCTATGAAAACCATTCTTTAATTATTTTTATAACGTTTGGAAAACCTTTATCTTCTGTTTTTCAGATTATCGTATCCAATACTGTTTTTTAGCACAAAGGGGCCCGTTTCCAGGGCCTCCTTTCCTCAGAGGGCCCCAAAGGACCAAGAATTTCTCTTATATTAACTTAATCGCAAAATATATTGAATTACACTCGTTGCTCGCACATTGATCATCTTCAGATCTGCAAGGAAAAGTGTATATGGGACAAAAGTGGATATTATGGCACTTCCAGATAGAGGACGTTATGTCGAGATATTTCCTTCGGAATCTCAACGAGACGGGCAACTTTTTTTCTTAATTTGGCACTCGAGAGACCATGTTATTCTTTTTTTATACCACGCTAGTTTAGGCTTAGGACTTGTGTGCCCAAAGGACTCCGCTAATCTAAGACAACCCTACGTATTTATATTTTAAGATTGATTTCAATAAATGTGCTCTAGATTCACGTGTAAACTAAATTTGTTTCTAGAGCACACCTAAGACACGGAATGAAATATGATATCTTTATAAAAAGAGTTCACAGGAAAAACCGTGCTAACGTATGAATGGTATAAAGTCGTCATTAAATAAACAGAAAACTTGTTATCTAGGACGAGACAAGTTGGCCTTATTTTTATTTACGAGCGTTTTTACTGCGTAAAAGGATTTACCTTTTTACTTTTTCATAAAATAAATGCAAAATTGTAGTATAATAATTTAATTGTAATTACTACAAATGTTAGGGTACAACATTAAATAAACTATTTATTAGGAAAAGAGACATATTTATTAGGGTCGTTACGACTAACGAGATGTATTGGAAGTCGGTAAAAACGCGACCAACGGACGTATACGCAACCTTCACGTCAATGACTTAGGAAGCTCTTAGCTAATCTATTTAACATTTCCTTCATCATTACTTTTTATTTAATTAAAAGAATTAGCAGTCCTAATCGTCTTTCAATCTATACTAATATTATAAAGCTGAAGAGTTTGTTCGTTTGAACGCGCTAATCTCAGGAACTACTGGTCCGGTTCGAAAATTTTTCTTAGTGTTAGATAGCCCATCTATCGAGGAAGGCTATAGGCATCATCCCGATATTCCTACGGGAGCGAAGCCCTGGGGCACAGCTAGTTTTAAACAAATTGGATCAAATATTTAAATTCATACATTTAGCGCAATGCTTACACGATTTCTCAAGCAAGTTGTATATAAGATTTGTGATAATACAAAAAGATAAGCAAAACACTGAATGAAAATGTCATCAATGTTTTGATATTGGTCGCTCGTGCCAACAAACTTTAATTAGATTCAGCTGCAAATAACGTTCGCGGAAAATAACACGTATAAATAAACGTGTTTGTTTTCATCATATATTTTAACGTCATTCCATTCTAATATGCTTAGATTTCAGATTTTAATATGTATTCAAGATGTTGACTTTATAGTCGTTCTTATGTCGTATGTATGGTAAGGCAATATTAGATATTTGTTTATGTTCTGACGAGTTAAATGTGTCTTTTATGCAAATTTTAATTGATACTGGGGCCGTGGGCTTCTGGCTTACTTATAAGTAAAAATTATCTTATTTGACGAGCCGACTTACATTGATAAAAATGGAGCCTTGAAACCACGTCTTTATTATCATCTACTAGCTCTCTTTTCGGGGTTATTCTTTGCTAATATTTTACAGAGAAAACATTTGTGTGTATGTTTGTAATGCACCACAAGAAATCTACATCGTCACTATGTGACATAGGCTATATAACAATAGACTACGGGAGCAAAGCCTCGCGGAACAACGAATCCATACTAAAATTAAAACTAATACTAATATTATAAGCAGGAAAGATTTGGTTTTTTGTTTTTTTTTTAATTTGGCTCTGAATCTACTGGACCGATTTGGATGAAATTTTGTACAGAAATTCTTTGATACCCTAGGAAGGACAAAGGATAATTTAAATTATCCCGAAAACCTTACGGAAATAGGAGATACATATATGCAGGTGAATGTTTGTATTTATCTACTAGAGCCAGTTAGTAGATAAGTAGGTATACGAAAATTCATCAAAATCCGCCCAGTAGTTGCGCCATGATTAACACACAAACATCTTTCAAATTTATAATATAATAAGGAAGAAAATGATTATTAACCTGAAGTTTTCGTGCATGGTTTCCTGGCGAGGACCGTGGAGACTTTGTTCTTTGGAAAACACTCGGCGCCATCATCACAGCCACTGGCACCTTGGACTCTGAAAGGACAAACGTAATCAATTAATTACACTCTACTCATATAGTATTTGATGTGTATAACCTACAATATTTATAACAATTTTGTTTATTAGATTCATAAACCACATCGTATTAAAAATGGCCTAAGGAGGATATTAATTTTAAAATAACCTCTCTTCTATCTTTCACTTTTTTCTTCAATACACAGTTAATGTGTCAATTATACAAATATTAGCCCTCGGTTTTACAACAAATATAGACACATACGTAAATAAATATTCATCCTCAAAAACTTTCGCATTTATAATATTAGTAGGATTTTTATTACTATATTTTTCTATTTAGCACATTTTTCGCACTGAGCTCCTCTAAATCTTTCGATTTCATTATCAAAAAAATTGCCTCAACAAAATTGTTCATTATTCAATGTTGATTTATATTGTTTATTTAATGAAGATGGTGATGATGATGATGCTGATAACAATGCATGTTCTTGTATTTATCAAAAAATGTAATAAAATATTCTCTTCAGAAGAATATTTGCTGATAACATATCTTTATAATCTCGTTTACTGACGTGATTATTATTTAATAATCTTGTAAACGGGTTGCTTCACGCTATGCTGTATTTGTATGTATCGGTGTAAACTGAAAACATACATTCATGTCTTTTATTACAAGAGAAAATACAATGATGTTATATTTTCTCTTGTAATAAAGACATGCTCTAAAAGGCTTAATATTGATTATTTTTTAAACAAAAGGATTATAAAGAACTGGAAAGTAAAAGAGTATAATGTGATTTTAAGTAAGTTATTAAAACTTATGGCAGTGATATATTAAGAAGTATTATTGTAAAATTAAAAACTAAAACCATAATGGCAATTTTAACATTAAATTGTATAGATAAAATAATAATAATTATACAAACATATATTAATTTCAGAACAAAAAAATAAAAGGAGGTATGCCACTGATTGTATATTTTTACAAAAGGTACAATTTTACAATCTGCGCAGAAAATTAAATTAATTTGATTTTTTAATAATTGTGATGTTGATAATAAATAACGATTTTTATAACATTTCGGATGACGTAAAAATATCACTCTTATAGTTATTAAAGATTGTAGAATGATGTAATTCATCATTGATGGGAACACTCCAAGTCTCGAAGCTATTATCAATTGCTATCGGAATGGAAACTGGGTCAACACAAAACTTAGCACATTCTTCAACTATAATAATTCTCATCTGGAGTTATGTATAGTTTCAGTTTTCATAATTTTTTATTTTTAGAAGACTTTATTGCCTTGTAGTTTTATAGATGCCGTTTAATTGATTATGGATGTAATAAATATAATATTTATCGATGATGATGTGTTCATAATAAATCAATTTTTAATAACATTTATGGATGAACGTTTTATGTAGTACTTACTTACATATGGATCTATTTGACTCATCAATATTAAGGTTTTATCATTCAAATTAACTATTGATCCTAAAATCTTGCTCAAAATATTATATCTTTACACTCGATCACAACACGTTTTGCAAAATGTAATAATACGAGTACATCATTTTGTCTGTATATCATAGTTTAAATGTCTTATTTTCACTCTGAATCGTGTAGTTTATAATGCTAACCATAGACAATCTGATGGAGCAGCTGATAGCAAACACCCAGCAGCTTGGCGAGCAGCACCAGAGCTCTCCACCACGCCTCCAGCACACCATCGACTTCAGAACCTTCGGTTTCTCGCAAGAACACTATGACTTGGGACATCGATGTCATTGGGTTACTTTTGATCGGATTGTATTTGATTAGTATTTAAAGAGTCCTTTATATTTTTGGATTTTACTCTTGTTTGTACGTTATAATTTATAGATGTTTAAACTTTATGATCCTGGAACGACTGCTAGCTTCTAAACGTATTGAGTTTTGGATAAACAACAGTATTTAATTCATGTTTTAGTGATGGTACAGCAAAATTAATGTTTCCTAAATCCTATTGGTATTTATTGTAGAAGTGATTGGTGATCTCAAAGTTAAAGAACTATATTATAGTCGTAATGCAGTGAATAACAAATTCGCAAAAGTTTGTAGCTGAAATACGCGTTATCTATACCGTAATATAAAAATATATTTTTATTTTAACTAATTTTATTGCTAGTTTTAATTGAATTCTTTTGACGTTCTCATACGTTCTAACCTAAGAAAATACTACAGATTGTTACGTTCATTTAATGCTATTTTTACATTCAGGTGTACTAATAAATTCCGAAGTATTGATAAGGAAATTGTGTTAGCGGGTCTCAGAGCTGTGACTGGTACGGCGTTGCAATGTTTTTTGTTTCATTGTATGCTCCGATTTGCTTGATGAGCAATGTTATAAACATGAACTGGGTTACAAATGTGAGATTGAAGTTTTAATGGTATTTATGCAGATGTATGAAGAAACACTTTTTATGGAAGCGTTTTGATGTGCAAATTAGAATGCCTTTTAACGTTACATGTCGAGAAATCTTGTGGGTTGTATTTGTAAATTATTTTACTGACTTATATAAATTGTATGGAAATTATTAGATACGAATTCGTGAAGGCTATTAAAGATAATATCGAACCATAAAATAGATAGATAGAAGCCTCTGGACTTGCTAAAGTTCATTGTATTCTTATAAGTTTTATTTTATTTTATTTTTATTTTTTTAATATAGTTGCGTAAAATAAAACATTATTATGTTATTTCTACGATTAAATAATAGGTGTAACATCATACTTTAAATGATAGTTAGGTCCTATATCATATGGAGTTTTAATTTCTAATATCAATTGTAAGGCAACAAAATATAAATCATTAACCTTTAAATATAAACTAGTTAATAAGTAATCGTATGGCAAATGATTGGTTTACAAACGGTGCAACACGCTTCACGCTCTCTGCACAAATATCTTAAGAAAGGTGCACTGTTGCACCTATCAGGATTTCGACATATTATTACTTATTGCTAAACGATGCCTTGAATATAATCAGTTGGTGAATATTTGAGTTTATCTATATTTATATATATATACATATACAGCAATTCCTTTATTTATATATATACATATATATATATATATATATATATATATGAATTGCTGTTCGTTAGTCTCGCTAAAACTCGACAACGGCTGAACGGATTTATCTTATCTTGGTCTTAATTTTCGTGGAGGTCTAGGGAAGGTTTAAAAGGTGAGAAAAATTCGAATTGCCGGGTCCACGCGAGCGACACCGCAGGCGGAAAGCTAGTTAGAAATAAAATGTTTTCTTACACACAAACAAAGATAAGAGAAAGTAGTTATAAAAATATAAAATTTGGTTTGTGGGAAAAAAAGAACCTCCCCATTTCTTTTTTTAAAAAGGAACGAATAAATTTATGTAAGTAATGCATTAGACGACAGAGAGGAATTTGAAGGTATTAAATGCAGTAATGCGATGAAAAGTTTCATCAAGGTTGTTTGAAACTTTAATTCATAAATAGAATAAGAAATAGGAGAACATAAAAAAATCGTCGTTGGTCTTTCTGTCCTTCTTAAAATTCTGTGTCGTAAATATATCGTCCCTTTTTCTAAATTTTAATTTATTACTGGAATGTTTATGTAATGTTTATCATGCGGACACGCCACGCCCTTGTGCTTACTTTTGGACTGAACTATAATATTTAATACCTATAACACATTGAATCTGTTGTTCAACTGTGTAATTAAGGAAATATCGTTTTATATGCTGAGCAGATAGTTATTCGGAAAGCCTTTTTTGCTGTATCTTTTTCAGTTCGAAAGTTCGAAGATCGAAGATATTGAAGGCTAAAATATAAAATTAAAGTACTAAAGTATCTAAAAGTACCGCAGTATAGTAGTAATTAATAATTATTATAGTAATAAAATCAAATATTTTACCTTATAATAATTGTAGTAGGTAATGTGTTCTTTGTAGGGATTGCAGTACCGGTACTGAAACGGC
>LQNK01000571.1:8323-20332 GCA_001586405.1 Phoebis sennae | reverse complement strand
TACGTGGGTATATTCCCGTAGTTATTTTAAATTGCGTGCATATAAACGCCATATGTGTTTGACATATACACCTGACACTTCTCCTTTGCCTAAAAAAGTTTGTTTGGACAGTGTAATTGCCGTGATTATGTATTTATTCCAATAAATGTGATTTGCAATGTCGTAACGTTGGGCGATTTCACTCAGCAGTCACGAATTTCGGTTCATTGGTCGGTCTAACTCGTGCGTTTAAGTTTGCTTTTGTTACTGTTGAAACCTACGTTTTAATGCTAATAACCTATTGAACACTATTATTATGTTACTGTGATTGTTAAATACAGAATGTCCTAAATATTGACTAATGAACGTAATCTATGCTAGTCTTTTATAGTATTAATTTTGTTTTGTGATGTTCTTGAAATGAAATGGCTGTCAATCCTGAAATAAAATATTTTATTATTATTTTAGATTTAAATAAGATGTTGCATCTATTCTGAAGGGTATCAATAGGTACCTCAAGCCTTCTAGCTTTATTTATAGTTCTATGAATGTTTTAATTACAGTTCAATCAATTTACGTTATAATACCTAAGTCCAAGAAGAGATTCTAAGAAAGAAGTAATTCTTTGTGATTGAATGAATCAGTTTCTTCTAATAACCGTTTATTCTGATTGTATCGTTTTGATTTCTTTAATTTTCGACAGATTACAGATCTGAGTATTTTACTTCCCACTGAATCTCACGTATTTCTAAAAAAAGCCTTGAACTGCAATGCGCAAAATCTTGCTGAGAGCCTAACCTTAAAGTCTTTTAATTTAAGGTTACATTAAAAATGGGCATAGCCTATATTGATGAGTATTCTCATACACAATACCAAAGTAGGAAAGTAGGTGTTTGTGGACGGACCAAGTGGTACACTTTCCGCTCCAAGAAGCAGTTTCGCTGAACCAACACGCGCTCTGATTCGCTGGACTGAGCCAAGTTTTTGCTCTTATATGTAGGACTATGGACGAATTCATAATCATATATTACTGTTATTGCCAGCTATAAGTTAATAGAGTAATTAGAGATGATACGAACGAGAACACGTAAAGACAATTGTTTTAGTGGTTACGTCTCGCTTTCCTATATTAGTTTTATAATGTTCAATAAAAAACATATATTACAAATAACTAACTGTGAACTTGCGTGAATAGCAGACTAAAAGTCGACAAGCAAGCAAGTCTTTATTTCTACAGACAAATGTATCATTTTAAAAAGAGTATGTTAAAATAATGTTTATTCAATTACAGCCTATATTTTAAACAAAGGGATGAAAAATAATTGCTTATTATGATTAAGATTTAGTTAACCCAGGTGGTATTACTAATCAATTTTTAAACTCATGCGTCATCTTCGGCATACCCCTTCCGTCGCCATTCCTTGTAAGGTATAAACGGATATAGCATTTAGTCATCGATATAATGACCTCAAACGACAGTCTAACGTAGGCTAAAATCATTTATTTTGCAGCCTTCGTTATTGAATAATACAACGAAATGTAAGTATTACCTTCCAACTACGAATTCACTTTGATGTTGAAGGATTGTTTTGTTAGATGATAATACTTAGATAATTAGTTTAACATATTTTTGAGTTATACTGTACATTTGGTACATGGTATTTTTTTGTCAGATAACCATAAATTTTGCAATTTAGAAAAGTTGTTTTATTACAATATAGTTTAAAATAATTTTAAACTCATTCTTAAATGTGATCATAAGAGCGTAAAAAAATGCCCTACATAAATCCGTGAATGTAAATCAAAATATTTTTTATAACTATCAAAAATAATAAATATCAAATAAAAAGCTGCAATCATCAATAATAATCATATTTCAACCTCAAAAGTATGGTTGAATAATGTATAATGACATGTAAAATATTCTAACTTCCGTTTGCGAATTCACGTCATAATAAGGAATTTTTGTTTCGCTCTGTTGATAATATTTTCAGAATGAAGTAACGTTATTTTTGGTTACATCGCGTATTTAATTAGCAATTCTGTAAATATGTAACCATTTTTACATTTCTTATCAGCGAGTGGAAGTATTATTAATTTTATGTATTGTCTTAACATTCAAAATTTTTTTATCATCATTCTAAAAAATCATGAATTTCTATTAGACAAATTGACTATATTGAAGACTAGCTGTTCCACGGGGTTTCGCTCCCGTAGTATAATGTTATGTAGCCTATTCAATTCAAACAAACAAAAAATTATATCTTTCCTAGTAATAATATTAGCGTAGATTGACACAAAGCATACAATTGATAGGACAATCATTTCATAGATTTCAAAGACAAAAATTAAGATCTTATATTAAGAAGCGAGAGGACTGTAAAACATCTTCAATATCTTCTGAATAAGTATTACATACCAAATGATCTAACATCCCTACAGACAGTTGGACGCCGAAGTCCCATAATAGCGTACATTTATAGTACTTTATATCTGCGAGAGTATTCGTTATTTACGAGCCAAGAAATTGGCCCGGCGCCAAAACTCAGATGAACGCAGAATGAAAAACACTTGGAGATAACAAAGAGAATTAAATAAAGCGTGGTCATTATTGTAAGGAATAATGCACGCTGTGTGAGTTTGACGTCATACAAAATATTTTGGCAAATTAATTTGTGAATGTGCTAATAGTAAACACAATATTAGGTATCATCGTCGCTGAAATTACTTAGAACTGATTAAACATGTACAGTTGTAGTAACAGAATTCGTGAAAGCTAGCAAAAATATTTAAAAACTAATTGAACTCCGTGGTTTTACCCGGATATATCTCCAGTTCCCTTAGGATTTTTGGGTAAAAACTATCCTTTGTCCTTCCTTGGGTTTCAAAGAATCTCTGTACATAATTTCATCCAAATCAGTACAGTTGTTTCGGAGCCTATTCAATAGAATCAAACAAATCTTTCCTCTTTATAATACATATAAGTATAGATATAAATTTAAGAGTAAAGTGTTTTCTTTCATAGATGTGATTAAAAGTTCCTCTCAATTAAGCGTAATCGTATTCAAGCTTTTGCGTCTGTGATTATTACATAAACGGCGCCAAAAATCATATTTCTTTTAACGATACGTAGAACACATAATAAACATCATCAACAAAACTACAAATCGAGTGTAATTATTGACTGAGTGTATTGAAATATCGGGCGTTAACCCATCGATCAATAGCATTGTAGGGCAAACGGAAGCCCACGTCAGTTCTCCGCCCTTTGAAGTTTGTGCATGCAAGCCTCATGTAGGTCAAAGCCTTGTCGTGACCGTGTTATATTTCATTCAAAAGATTCACTAATGCGACTTTCTTTGTGGAAACAACGCGAATTTATTTTATGAAATAGAAGAAATTTAAGACCAAAACGTTTTATTTTACGTTTACTTTATGCATATGCTAACTTAACTATTATATGGAAAAGGTCATTCAAATCATTTGATAAATATGATACTAAACGATCAGATAATGAATAATGAATTACAGAGATCTAAGAAATCGCGACATTCCATTATATCGATTATTTTAATTCGAATTGCATCGAGAATATTCTATTCGTTACTACAACAATATCTAAAGGAAAAATCAATAAAAACATAAACTGCATGTTATGGAATTGAATTTAAATATTCATGAAATATAAGTTTAATTCTTTATAAGAATAAGATAATATGAGGTCTCTCAATGATCAATTCTTGGCATGCCAGAATTGTCACGTTACATTTTTGTTGGCGATTTGGCACGTTTGACATTTTTTATGACATCATTTACGTCCGATTCATAATCAAGGTTCAAGCTTGACATTGGAGATATAGACGATATATTTAAGTGCAGTTTTTTTATTAAGTAAATAATACAATGTTTACGTTTAAATTATTTATTCAATAAACTAACTTAGGATACTTAATGTGTATGCATGTCGATTCACGTAACAGATTCATATTTTTCTCCGTCATTTAAAATATTCTTTAATGTGTAGGGACCTAAAATTCAATAAATCTTCAAACTGAAATACCTTGTGTTAAATTTATGTATAACATGAAGTGCACCAATGTACCGGTTTTCTTATTGACGTCATAATTACAAACTTCAAAGCGAATTGTACTTTAATAATTGCGTGGGATCTATCGACAGTGAATCATCAAGTTTCGTAAATGAAATACTATCCCTACAATCTTCTTATTCTATTATACAGTACAATATCGTTTTAACAGCTTCACGTGATTGCCGAAACATATGCTAATCCATTTATAGACTTGGTATGTTTTCGCATCCACGCGCGCTAGAGTGTGACTTTTAGATTCTAATGCGGCTTAATATATATAAGCGCATTACTGTGAAAGTATTTGAATTCGGTATTAAAAAGAAGCTACGAATTCATAACCTCTATTTTTCTATGCTTTGGTAAAAAAGTATGCACTCGATTGGTCATTCATAAAAGCCTTAGAGTTTTAAGACACCTAATTATGCCCCGAATACATTCATACTATATTCACGTATTTTTTTGGTAACGGACTGCTTTCATCAATATACACACCACTTCAAATAAATTTTACATTCCCGTATATTTATCGGCATATTATGCATAATGTATACGCTAGATATTATAATAAAATACAATTAATTCGGTCATAGCCTACTACAAAGATGTCAGGGCAAAATACACATAAAATCATTCTATAAAGCTCATATAAACGGATTGTTTATAACCTTTTATATGTAATCAGATTGTACCACGCGACGATGTCTCTGTAATACAATAATATACATTTGATTCAAGGTTGAGTGACAATTAGCAGGACAGCGCTTCAGGTGAGAAGTGGCTGAATGATTTGTTAAATATGTGACCTAAGTTTTGTTATACAAGATAATAAAGGTAAATGTTTTTAGTACTATCGATATATTATATACCTCTCGATGGAACTAAATCTTCATTCCACGAAGTACTTTTACAGTTTATTAATATGTTATGCCGATAATTAATTTAGTATTCAGTTGAAATAGTGAATTTTATTTTGGTACCAACAATATATTCTTCTCTTGTTAGCATAACTAAGAGGAGTTATTAGGTACTAATGTTTTTATTTTAGGGTAAGAGTAGGAGCGTCTCTATTAAGAGAGTTTTTCAAATTCAATTGATATTTTTGTATGTTAGGGCAGTTAAATAAACACAACATTTTCTTGCTTGTTAGTAAAAACATATTGATGTTTTTATCGCCGTCGTCTCATTGAATTAAATACATTGGTATTTAATTCAATGAGACGACGGCGACGTTAAACGTGACTTTTATCAAACTAATTCTTCTATCCAATTTATTTTTTCGATTTCGTATACTTAATTATAACTATCTGACTTAATCGTGTCAAATTCAGGCAAGCCGAATTTCTCAAAAGCCGTTGAATAACCTTTAATTTCTAGGTAGAGCTATAAACGTTCTTCCAATAGGTTTGTGAATCTAGGTCGGTTTATCGCAAGCTACCACGAAGCATATAAAATGGATTAAAACTAGTAAACGTGTATAATTCCGTGTCGACTGTAACCTTTGTACCCAGTGTCGTAGGCTTCGTATTAAATGTATTGGTGGAATATATTTAATTACTCGGATAAAAGCGTAGCTACTTTTAATAGTGTTTAATCAATGAAGAATTAATATAATAATAGCTTTAATGCGTTTATTAGTTCACTTGTTTTAATTTTTTTAATTAATTTAACAGTTTATTGTTTCATTTTATTCAATTTTAAAGAGTATATAATATAAAAAATGACTTGTTTTTGTTAAGGAATAGTATATGATAACGGAGGTATAGTCGAATTACGGACAGTTTTACTAAAAATCATTTAAAAATGTCCTTTACATTAAACTCTTATTTCTTAATCATAAATTCATTTTTCGACATAAATTCTTCAAAACCTTCCTCGGTAACTGTCTCACCACGAAGAACAAAGCATTTTAGAAATCTAACCACAATTTTTCAAGACATTTCCATAATTCAAAGACTAATTGGAGACCTCAATCACCGTCAATCTTAATTGACTTACCTTTATTTTTAACTGATTTGTTGACAGCCAATTAATATACCAAAAATAGCTTCATAGTAGAAAGAAATTATGAAGCCAGTTTTCGGCTCATTAAGTGCGCGTGGGCAATTTAACAGAAATAACCCTCGAAGCTGTTCTAAGTATATTTACATCCTTGCTAATGATACGCAGGCGGAAATGTAATACATCTTAATGCTATGTGATGTGATACTAAACATTTGGCCTTTAGACTTCATACTACAAATTACCTATACATTAAGGTAACTAACTAGTTAATTAGAATTAGAAGATAATTGTTTACGTTTTTCAGAGCACGCTACTTGTACGTAAATAAAACATGAGCCGGTGAGACGAATAAACCTCTTTCTTATAATGTTTTATTTTGTAACAAATATGAAAAGAACCGTAGAATAATTGTTTTTGTAAAAAAACTTATATTTGCAAAATAGTAAATTCAATGTCTATTCTCTTGTTTAGACGTCTCAATTGAATGTCTCTCTATCTCTTATTAAATGTCTCCTATGTGTTCTATTTTCTCTATGTCCAATTCAATGTCTTTTTTGGTAAATTCAATGTCTATTCTCTAGTTTAGATTGTTAGATAAGAGTCATATTTTTAACACATACTTTCCTACAACTTATCCTGTATGAGATTGTTTTCGTAAAAAGGTTGCCCTTTTGATAGATGCCTCTCTCTATTTATAATCTCTCTATGTCTCTTTTTTTCTGTGTAATTGTGTTTAAATAGTACATTTTGTTTACAATAAAATGGATTTACGTACAGTAAGTGCTTACGAATAATATTTGCAATACCATTTGTACCTGATTGGCACATCACGTACGGCAGTATTTCGTGTAGACATTATTTATTTGTGTAATAAGTAGTCATTTTCTGCATTGGCACATCATATTCTCGATCGAATGTTAAAAAAATTATATTTATTTTCGAGGTACTTTTTAATAACGTATAAAAACGTTAAAAAACTATTCGATAGTTTTGAGAACCTTGATAGTATTTTTTATAATTTTTAATTTTTAATCCCTAACCTCCAATCAAAATGAAAGCACGTATCCATTGATTTTCAAATCACCTAACAATAGTACAAACTCATTTTAAGAGTTCTATATCTATCAGTGTAATTACGTGCCTCGATAAACTTCAAGACAATATGGCCGATCATTGTACAGACTTTAGTACCCCTACCATGAATTACGCTTGAAGTAGTTAAGTGATAATAACTAATACTTCACTTAACGTTAACCCAACTCACTAAGAATGAACTAAGTTTTTCGCTGTTTCGTTTAGAATTTGACTAATAGTAGAAGAAAGGATGCACTAGGGCGAAGTCGTTTCAGCTCTATTCTATGTGCCTGCGATAAAGGTTCTGTTGTTGTCGAGCCTCGTTTTCAAGAAGACTGTATAAGCTATATTTGTAAACAAGTAGATCACACGCATTTTCCTAGATGCCTAGATCAACGGCCCACGTTAAAACCAGTTTTAATTTTACTTTTTTATTTTTCTTTATTTATAGGCTTGAAACGACTACGTCATCGTCAGTGTCAGCTTAAGAATAAAACTATCCTCCAAATATAACTCATGGTAGTGGTACAGGTTTATAACGGTAGTCGATTCCAAAGGGACTGATAGAAGTGCGTAGATCGCTTGATGCATTCCTTTACAATATGAGAACCGTTATGATATATAAGTCAGGAGGACAACTTGGAGAAATAACACGACTTATTCTAATGGTTATGTTGTGAAAAGTGTTTTCATAATAGAGCGATGGGTGCACGGTATGTTGTAAAAACGTTTGACGTAGAATGATTATTATAGTTGTAGATAGAACAGTCATATACAATACTCGTATATAGATAGAGGCGTTCATTTGAACACGAGCATTCTTCAATAGTTGTTCTTCAATGAATTATATTAATTACTAATGATATTAATTCGGCAATATTCTCTACCTATTCACGCGTTTAAGTGAATTTTAAAATATCACCTCTCTCAGTAAGTCGCATCTTGCATAAATAATTTTCAAAAATTACAATCAACATTGAACATTAAAAAAAGCTAACGATTTCAGGTTTATCAATACCGCACTATCTTTAAAGAGGCTAAGTACTTACTATTGTAGTAATGAGTAAATAATGGCAAAGAAAATGACCACTCTACGGTATATAGGTACATCATTAGGAGCTATGACAGATAACGGCGCGGCGGTTTGTTAAAGTGTGACAATACACTTATAAACCGATTGATGTTTTTGTTTAATACTGTATATGCAGTTAGTACTGCGTATTGCAATTCTTGCAGACTATATTATGCATGCAACTCAAATGTTTGTAGCGTTGTAAAGTTTTTTTATGGTACAGTAAGAAAAGCGCCTTGTAGATTATTTGGAGTGACAACTGTCGCCTTTAAACATCTTTGATATCAGAAATATCATCTTAAAAATGATTGGTAAGGAATAATGGAAGACAATATTTCAGGATGGGCAGCTAAAACGGGTTTCATACGTCCTACCTATTTCAATTTACATCAATATTTTTGTCATTATAACCAAAAAGGCTTTTCGCTGTGTTTGTTCATTTCATTTGATATCAAGTATTAACATTTTATTGTATTGCACTATATCACGACTAGCAGGGATTTAATTATAGCATTGTAAAATAACATAACATGTTATTAACTGATAGAATTTCATTGATACCTTTGTGCGTTATCTTATTATGCATGATAAACACAATGACGCCCCTTAAAAAGCCATGTGCTTTGGCGTAATTGAGTTTTCATATTGTGACGTAAAGTTTGTTGTTTTAACAGTGCAACAATTGAACATTAATTTCGATAGAATTTTATGAATCAAAGATGTATTCTCAATGAGTAACGAATGAAAACAAGAACAATACATTGTTTACATCGCACAGAAATCGATGGTAAACCATGGGAGCATTTAAACAATGAGTAAAAACACGAGAAAGCTACTTTTACATATGTATTGTGTAAAATTATACTTACGTGTGTGCGTCTGGTATATTATACCGATTCTTATATCTTGGTGTCGATTACTGCGGTTTAACATGACTACTGTTTATATGTATCTTGTTTATATTGTACGTACTAGCTGTCGATAGGCCATGTTTTATTTTTATTTAATAACCCCTTATCATCATAGGAAGAAAACGACATCGTGGTACAACTTTCCCAAACATCTGAAACTGTCTTGTCTTTAGTAGAGATCGTACAAAAGCATTATTATTGTTATTGAAGTAGTCATGTATGCATTCATTTCTATATGTATTGGTGTAACAACTGTCAGTACAGTGAATAAATAAATGAATAAAATAAATGTTACCAATGATCGTCTGCAAACTGCAATAATAGCAAGGACAGAACGTGAGGGTCTCTGTCTGCGAAGATAATAGATCGTTGCTGATTCATACGTGAAAGTGAAATATAGAAAAAATCCAAAGCTTGTCCCCTTATCCATTAATATTTTTCTCTTAAGTAAATACTGAACTTGTAAAAATTCTTTAAATAAATATTCTTTAACCATAAATACGACTTGGAAGAAATAATTTTAATACTGAACTAGATTTAAATACGAATACTGTGATTTAACGACTCTAACAACCCTCAAACTTTCAAACTATTGTGTACAATTAAACCATTATATGTATGCATTTCTTATGGTGTGGCTACAGTTTTACTGTAAGTTATACAAATCAGACCGTCTTGAGTGCATTCGAGTTAACAATATAACAATCTTATCATGCATTTCGTCACGACTTGGTTATTGCCTTCTAATTGTGTAAGTTACAGCGATATTTCTTGATACTTTAAATATTACGTCATAGTATAGGAATGACATAACTTCGAGATAAGGAACAAAGACTTGCAGCTTCAAATAAATTAGTAGATTGTGTGAATTTTGTGGGATCTCACTAATTAATATTAATACAATAGGCTTTCTTTTGAATATGAAAAAGCAAATAGATTGTTCATAATATTCAACATATTTTTAAGTTACTTAATACTATATTTTCTAAATGTTTCTATGTTGAAAAAACTATTCCTCATAAAATTGGAAAAGTGTGTAATATATAAGTTTTTATCAAATGAACACACTTTATTGTACTCCATTATAGTGATTTAACATAGAACATAGAATATATTTTTTAATATATGTACTTCCTACCAATAATTCGTTCTATCGCAAAAATATTAGTCAAGTCGCATATTATTTCATCTGTTTTAAAAAAGGGACATTCTTTAAATGTGAAACTAAGACGGTAGAATATGGTAAAATGTCCGTATCTCGTATAACTAATCTTGGACAGTAGAGAGAAAGTCGGTGACATAACATAAAGGTCGTTACGACATTTGACGACAATGAGATACAAGCTGAAATATATTGAAGAGAAGTTTTATGAATGATATCATGTGTTAGGACAAGGGAAAAATATAAGTTAAACATAAGATATCATAGAGCTGTGCAAAAAAATCGTACGTGTTAAGGTAAATAAACTATATGTTATAAATCCAATAAAGGCATAAATGAATTTAATGTAAAATGGTTTTTTCGTGTTGAGAATTATTCATAAAAAATTACAGTTTCCACGCAATTACCAACCAGTTTTATGAGCATAAACCAACAGCTCATGATTTTACATCCATCAATTTTCTTATAAAATGTTCCTGCAAAACAAAATAGCAAAGGGAAGTCACATATCCTTACACGAATTAAAAAATATCGAGCGACAGTTATAAGATTTCGACAAAAACCCGAAGGAAGGGGTTTTTTCCGTTCCGTGTGGGAATGCCTACCGACTGTGTCGGCGCACCGGCGCGTGAGAACCCACGGGATAAGTTATGTGTGAAAGGTCAAGTACATAAACTTTGAATAAAAACTTGGAAGTGATATTATTATTAACTTTGTTTTCTTTGGTTATAATTTTCGCGTGGCATGTTTTTCACATTATTGCAACGTATGCTCTCCTTAAGCTTAGATGAAATTTTAAATAGTTCACACGGTTTATACTCGTTTATTCGGTATAGGCCGTTTCGGACCGTTTCAGAGGTCCTTCATCAGCGATTCAATTACGATACTACTACGATTATTGTTAAGTTTTTGTAGAATACCAAATATGTCACATAGACGATTGTATTGTAATTGACTTACAGTAGCATCGTAATGGTGACATTTTAAATCAAAATAGCAGACTCGGGACCCAGGATGAGTGGGACGTTTACGCGGTCGCCGGTCACGTCCCGTCTCACACTAAACAAATAGTGAGTAAACCGCGTAAACTATTTAAAATTATACGATGGCTCACTTATCGTTAAAAAATTTGATGAAATTGTTGACTGCAATAAGACTAGAAATATTTCTTAGTTTTTAAATAAAATGGATTAATTATTGCTTGGTCGTTGCAGTTGACATGACATGACAGTATAAATTGCACCATAGGTTGTGGTATCGATCCCCACGGGTAGAAAATTATTATGTGACGAACATTGTAATTTTGTTGTGTGTAAATTTATCTATAGTATGCATGTATTTTAAAAAAAACATAATTATATTTAAGCAACAGTTATCTAGTATACAAATCAAATTCAAATCGTTTATGTTTTTAAAGCACTTTTGAAACGTTACACACACATTTTATTTTTTATTTACCACCGATTCTGAAGGCAGTGTCTACTGAATAGAACCGGCAAAAAACTCAAGTAGTAAAATTTAAAATCATCATCATCAATACATATAATAAAATCGTAGCAAGTCAGAATTTGTACATTGAATATTTGATTATTATTTTGATATTGGAAAATTTTAATACAGGGCGTTAATATAAGGGATACAGAAGGCAAATCAATATTTTTTTTCTTTCATGTCTGTCTGTCTGTCTGTCTGTCTGTCTGTCTGTCTGTCTGTCTGTCTG
>LQNK01000060.1:182542-215416 GCA_001586405.1 Phoebis sennae | reverse complement strand
TAGCCATCCCACATGACGAAGACCTTGTGAGAGCCGCATCAGATAACTGGCTCAAATATCTGGCTAAGACCCACTAATTTGTCCATATGTGGGGTGGTATGTCTGCCGAGATAGTCCCAATAGTTGTTAGTGTCCACCTTATGCGTCCGATATTAGATCCGCAGATTCCTCACTTCCTAGGCTCTGGCCGTTTGGCCTTTGTACTTTTGCTTTCCTATAGCTTTACTTTATACTTTTTTTTCTATAGATGTAATGATAAAGAAAATTACTTTATCCTTAATTGTATAAGGTGTAATAAATAATAATTATTAAGCAATCTAAGATTGTAAAAAATACTACTTTATTAACAATCAGTCAAGTTTTTACTACGAAGGTATATAATTTTACGCTACGTCTAACAAAAAATATCGTCTACGAAATCGTACAAGCGTGACTTTATTATCACGTTTTTTTACGAGTAATTTAAAAATGTTCATCAATTAATGCGTTTCAATTTTATAATTAACTTAACGCCATATGAACCATAACAAGTTACCAATCAAAGAAAAACGAATCGAAGGCTGATATTATTATTTTTTTACTCATGTTCGTGATTCTTTCTCGTTTCTGAACGTAGCGTTCATGCGCAATGCGCTGTGATGGGACGCCACATTGAGCGCCACTATAATAAATACTTTTACTTGTTAAACCGTTTACTTGTTTAGTTGGTAAAAATATTACTCGCGAAATATAGCTTGCCGCTTCTCGAAAGCGTCGTTTTTGGCGCGCGAGAACAAAACCGCGGCGACCAATCACAGCGGGTTGCGCTTGGACACTACGTTCAGAAACTTGGGAGAATCAAGCCGCAAAACACAGGCCGTTACACTCATTATTTATTGATTTAAAAATAAAAGGACTTTGTTATAATAATATAAGTGGGCAAGGGTTTCATAGAAAAAACTGTTTTTTTTATCACCAACAAAAAATACCTTTGTTTTTCATAGTGTTCGAAATTATGCTGTTTAAATGACAAAGTTATAATTTGCAGCTCCGGAAAAAGTGCTATATCTCAAAATCTGCTGCCCTTATCTCGTTCAATTGTGCAGCCCGAATAATTTCAGAAAAAAACAGGCAGGCATTATGAATTTATATGGGCCCATTTTCGCCATTCGGTTACGAAAGCCTAAAAAGCACCCTTTTGCTTGATGCAGTTTTTATTTTTGTCAAAACCGCCCTCGAGAAAAATCGTTTTAAATATTCTTTATAGTTTTAGATTTGGATCTGAAATCCACGTCAAAAACAGCCAGGAGCAACCATGGTGAAATAAAGAAGTTCGCACCCACCCGTCAAATCTAGACGCGCAGCGTATCCGCCAAGTTCAAAGAATGGCAGACAACGCGCTATGTGTTTTTATTTACCCGAATTTGCGCATATTATATATATTATCCTATTAAAAAGTGATGAAATAAATTTCATTATTTTTGCAAACGGACATTTTTTTTTAAATCCATATATGTATTTGGACACTTAAAGATCGAAAAACTAACCTTTTACGCATATGGAAAGGAAAAAGTCTGAAATCTACAAATTATTAGGTATTAATAATTAGTATCAATAAATGTCTAGTATGAAAGTTACTTGATAGATTATCACAGGTTAGACAAGGTAAATGAATCTCATTACTCATAGGTACATATTTCTTAAGTATTGGTTAATTTAATAATTAGGTTTTATGGCACCCATGTGGATCTCAATTTCTTTTTTTTTGTGAAATTGAGAACTTCACTTTCATTCTGTTACATTTATGTTTTTGTCGGGATTCGAATTTTTTGTATTATCATCCTCGGAATACTGTATATGGCAAGTACAAATCTTGTCACTTGCTTAGAAAAACATTTTTAGAACATCTTTAAGGAGGTCCTTGTTTAGACAAGGAACGCATAGAAGGATGGATGTCTTCGCCGAAAATAAGTGAAGAAAAGTAATGGATGTTCAATCGTCGTAATGGTTAGTTATTCAGTACTTCAAGCCTCGCAATCAAACATCGCATCACGTCGACGTCAAGATAAAGGTTCATTTTTTTTATACACGTTCATATACAAGTAGAAATCAAAGGATACGGCAACCAATTGTAAAAATCATCACTATTGAATCGGAAAATGCAAATTTTGGCACATTTTTTCATAAAGAGAATCATACAATTTTGGCAATGATAAGGGCTGCTAGGTCAATTTACGATTAGTCACATAATATTAAGTTATTAATATTTAGCAGATACGGGAGTATAAACATGTTAGTAATTTGCACATCCCATTCCTCAAGAGAAGTATAATAATAAACGTGCTAGATGTTGAAACAATCGGATACACTTATTTACGTTTTAAATTGGGTAATGGTATCATCACTCATATGTTTCAAATGGATGAAACACGTAACTGTTTGAATTGTTTTTTTACGGAATTATATAACAACTTTCGATTATCGTTCATTTACTATAATTAAATAAATAATTTAGACATTTTCAAGTGCCATTCACTAGAGGTATTCAAACGGATCCGATCCACAAGACAAGCGTTTTTTGTTCAACAAAAATCAGTGTTGTATTCTCTAACTCTTCGGTCATATAGATGGAATGATTGCTATAAAGAAATATTAAACATTATTAGTTAATTCTATAAGTTTATAAAAAATTGTAAACATTTTTTTCCTTTATATTTCCAAGACTTAACGTACAGATTTTGGAAGATCCCAGGCGTTTTCATATTACTTTGTTATTTCCCAGCCGGGTTAAATAGTTTAGGGAGATTAAATTACAGTTGTTCATATTATTTGTCATATTGCATTTAACATTTATCATATTGCATAATAGGCACATGGATTATTAAGTTCTGTTTTATTTTTATGAAATATCTTGAGAGGTGAAGATACTATTAAATTTATCAAAACTTATTTTGCAATATCTTATATATTCATTATGTCCGATTACATTTTCGTTTAATAGATTATTAGTTTATTAGCTCTGTGGTTCCAATATATATTATAAAAAACAACTTGATTTCAATTTCAATCCAACTTAACTAGTTAGTTGACTGAGTACGTATTAGTAAATTTATTTCTTTAAAAATTTGATAAGGCAAAATAGGTATAATTTTATATAATTATGTGAATTTTATATGATTACATTGTTCTTTTGAAATGAAGTGGGCAAGATGTATGCCAAAGCACAGTCCAAACTGAGTAAATGGGCGGGCAAAATATATCGATTAAACGTGCAATTTCGATAAAGGTCTTATTCTTGGATTTCATTAGACAATATTTTATTGGGTTCTTCTTTTATAATTGAATCCTTAAGCATTAAAAAGCCCTTGATACGATGATGATAAGTTTTATGTTATAAATTTATTATCATCGTTAAAATCCTAGCAGACCTGTCGAAATAGTAAGAAGTTATAGAATTCTTTGCCCGTGTGGTGGCAGGTTAGAATACATATTATGTCGCCACCTCATATCGGGAGTAATTCTGATGCATAACATCTTCAGCAATAACTTTTTGCAAAAACAGCACTCTTAAAAGTCGGTGTAAAATCTTGTTAAATTGAAAATAGGTAAAGGCGCCGACTTCAAAAAAATAAAAGTTATTTTGTACTTTTTAGAGTGAGAAAGTCGGTCCTATTTTTTTGCAAATTTTGCATTTTATTCATTATAATTCTGAAGTAGCGGGATGACATATTTTAAGTATTTTAAAATTGTACCTACATTTAGAAAAGTTTTTAAAGATATCCATTAAACAATGGGTTTTGATTCCGATTAAACTAACTGAATGTTGTATTTAAGTATAATTACTTTTAGGTTAACTTTGTAATCACAACTAAGATTCACAATCACAACAAAGAGCCATATGTAAATCTGTACCTATTACGTAGTATGTAGAACTTTCTTATGCAAACCATATTAAACGTATGTATTTCATAATGTATTTAACTTTATAACACACACACACTCTAATTTTAATAAATTTACACAAATATTATGAAGAGGAAATCTTTGTTTGTTTGTTTGTAAAGAATAGGCTCAAAAACTACTGGACCGATTTTAAAAATTCTTTCACCGTTCGAAAGCTACATTATCTACGAGTAACGTAGGGAGCGAGCGAGCCGGGAGCACCAGCTAAGAGCGAGCAGCTAGTCACTACATAGTATAAAACAAAGTCGCTTTTTCTGTCATGTGTCATGTTGTATGTCCCTATGAACGCTCAAATCTTTAAAACTACGCAACGGATTTTGATGCGGTTTTTTTTAATAGATAGAGTAACTCATGAGGAAGGTTTTTATGTATAATATCATCCATTAAACCCGTGCGAAGCCGGGGCGGGTCGCTAGTTAACAATAAAATAAAGAGTCTTGAAGTAGCAGAAAAAGTAAACCAAACGGAATTTATGAAGAGATTAAGCTTAGTAAAACTCTATGCAGTATAGCCAAGATATTAACTGCAACTTAAACTATACAAGTTTACATGAATAAACGTGGGAAAAAAGCTCAGTAATAACCGGATTGCCCACGCACGGGAACCAACCGTGTTTAGTAAGTGTTAGCTGCTTAATCGCATTGAGAGCGCTATTTCACAATTACTAATAAAAAATTGAAATTGTTTAGAAAATTTGAGTTTTTGACGGAGCCACAACATACACTCTAATAGCGGAGACACAACTCTAATAGCGATCCAATACACAAACGCACTAGGCATCGAGTAATCTCTTTAGTTAGTTAGATATCGTATAAAACAAGCTTATTCAATACGCGCCGTTGATACTAATCAAGAATGAAAGTCGAGATACGAGAGTAAATATTCGTTATTTCACTTGATGGTCCTTAAAGCTACTGGATTATTTTAATAGAGTATTATGTATGTAATTCCCTGAGAAAAGGAAGTGAACCATTAAATATAATCTCGTCTCGGTTGCGCAATGAAGTTTGCGTTTGTATGTGTTTGGTATTGACGAGTTGAAAGTGGATGCTTTCTAGATACTATGAAATAATCTACAGTCTACACGTAATTACAAAATGTAGTTTTTTGAAAGACAGTACAGATTTTTAGCTTCTTTTATTTTATCGTAATTTGTCTTTGATTAATTACAACAAGGCAAACGATACTACATACCCAAAAGTTAGAGGTGGTAAATGTTTTCCGTTGAGTTCAATTTGAATATGTAGTGTTAGGATTAATTTTAATTACTTTTAACCGTCGTTCCTCAATATTTAATTTATTAAAAGAATTTCTTATCTTATGGCTAAATGATGTAGGCATAATTTTATAATTAGCCGGTTAATTTTAATAGATAATCGCCAATGCCGCCCATGGCTTAATATGAAAAAAGGTATTTTTATGATAAAAACAATCAGCCTTTTTAGTTCCTTCCTTATATTATTTTATAAATAAATTAAAGTAAAAATTATAACAATATCACAATGAGTCCGAAAGTAAGTAAATAAAGTAGTATTTATTGGAGCATGATAAATTATAGTGGCATTTCCAATTACTTACATATGATATTATTGAGTGAATGATGTCCTCCGTAGTTCAAAATTTCCGTAGTACAGTAAATTTTCGAAAACGAAAATTCGATTTCCACAACCGGGAGTCTAACCGACTAAAATCTGTTAAAATTAGACCCTTTACTTTTTTTTTTGCTTCGATGGGTAGGTTAAAATCTCTCTCGCTTTTTTTTATAAATGAAATGAAAGGAAAACAATGATATCGCCATATTTAAACTACGTTATATCGCATATACATATAACAAAATACTAAGGATATTTTAAATCCTTGAAACAGTTGTTCTTCCTATCACAAATAAAGAAATGACTTTTCAACCGACTTTCCTAAAAAAGAAGTAGGTTCTCAATTCGACCATATCCTTTTTGAGTTTTGTCTAGAATAATTACAATTTTCTTACTTACTTACTTTCCACCCTGTATATCATATTATGTTCACCTTGTCTATTGTCTAATTATCTTGCAACGATGATGTGACTGTAGTAATGTCGATAGTGTGTTACGAGTTAGTGCGCTTTTTAATCTGTATCTCGCACGAAATCTGCCGTACAGATATATACGTACTATATTTGTTATTTAACCATTAAAACCAGTTTTTGTTTTTTATATAATATAAAATGAATGAAACCAGAATAAGCTCACCGGCAAGTGCAACTATATTAAAATTAAACGGAACATAACTATGTATCACAGAAAGGTCGTTCACACTGCCATAAATGGAGACCGACTCATATCCGAAGGGTGTGAATTGACCTCTATTAAGGTAATTCATTTATTTACCTTTTCCCATTGATCGAGCGTCACGCTTTATTAATTCAATCGGTGTCTTTTGCTCATGATCCGTAGGTACATTACACAATTTGAACCAGGCTATTATAAGCTACAGCTAGTTTCTCCTATTCAGAATTAATTTTTTAAAACGTCCTCACATCGAACGTACGTAAACGTATAAGTCTCAACATAAACTTAGCCTAATATAAATTTGTATGAAGATGCATTTGCCTACCTTTTACCTAAATGAAAAAGTCTACTTCATTAAATGAATAACATTTCAATTGAAAAACACATATTTTTCAAAGGTTCCAATCATATTGTTCTAAACGATAGCTCCAATTTATTGTAGTACCTACTTGTTATATAAATAAATAAATACATATTCTCGGACAACTAAGCAAAGCTTGTGCTTTGGAAACTAGATCACTGATAGACATACTTAAACATACTTTTTGTAAATACATTCATACTATAGATAAATTAACACCCATACAGTAGAAAATTACAACGTTACACACCCCCCGGCGCAATAGACCGTTGCCACATCCACTGCGTCAATCGGGTCGTCATTTACATAGGCATGTATAAAATAATATTGTGTTGTTATGATGTCTTGTTTGTAAACAATATCTAGCCATATTAATTACAAAGCCTTACAAAAAGTACATAGACATTAATACAGTTTACATCCTACACTTTTTGCTGATGAGAACTTTTATTGGATTGTTTACAAGAAGAATTGAATACACTTTTTCAGTAATACATCAGGTTACTAATAACCAATCCATAAACATAACAAAATATCATCCAGATACTTACATAATTTTGTATTTTTACCTAGAAACCTAGAAAATTTTAATTATGACTGCGATTAACTTGTATGCCAGTATGAAAGTGGCTATCGAGCGATGGTATGCACCCGAAAGCTCATTGTCCTGGTTCTCGACAGGACAGCCACAAAACGTTTTTTTATTTGTCAACTAAAATAAAGTACGAACTTGGATAATAAGAAACTTTTTAATATCTATTGTCTTCTATGCTAAAAATTAAAAAGTCACGAAGTAGCGATTCAATGATGTCGGAATAGTCTGATGTTTGTATCCTTTGTGTGTAGTACAATGGGTTTTAAATACCGGTTTTACAAATCGAAAACTATTGACTTCCAGCTACTTGGCAGTTGACAAGTTGAATTGATACGAGAAGGAATTTTAACTATACATTACCTACTCTTTTTATTCTGTTGAAGTGTTTATCTGTCTTTATCTAACTTTCATGAGTACATTTCAATTTAAATTAAGATATATTTATTGTTTATCTTGATATTTGTGTTATGAAGTATGTTCAATACAAACATTTTCAAATCAGCCTACTTATAATTAAACTGTTCATTGTTTAAACACAAAACAAGCCTATTATACAACAACAATTATATTATATAATATATAGTCCTACTTATATTTGAAGACGTATCCACTATTAAGAATAAAAATATAATTTCTGAGCTCCGCCTCTAATGAAGCCGCCCACTTTGACGAGAGGAGGAACTTCAAATAAAGAAAACGAGAAGAGGTAAAACGTCTAAAGAGAGGAGTAAAGAGTGTGTAAGATATAAATACATTACGTCCAGTTTTATAAAATTAAAATATCAGATTCATCGACTCTACACATAATAATATTATCATTATTTGTTGAAAAATTAACTTTGAACCTAAAACACAAGCGAGCTTATCAAACTATTTTTTCTATTCTGATAAAATAATAATATTTTACAACGCATTCAAATCATTTTAAGATTTTTTTGATATATCTGATAACAGTGTAATTTCTCCTAATAAATTATTATAAAGATGCCACTTGCCATGAAAATCAAGTATAACTACATTCCATAGGCTGTTTTATAGCGTATTACAATTGAACGAATTGATGAATGGACAAAAATTTCTTTAGTAATCAATTTACTCTAAGGTTAAGCATATACATATTATCAATTAATTTATAATACCCAAATTACAATTATAAATAATCGTCAAAGTTATTCAAAACAAGTATATTAAAATAAATGTATAACTCCACTTAAATTTATCATCTGATTTGGATGCAATATAAATAAATCTAAACTTACCTTTTTGCCATTAACATAAAACACCAATTCCGTAGAAACTTCACCAGTTTCTTCATCAAAATTCAAAATACCCATGATTGTGACACAACAATATATTACTTTTGTATGAACGCCTTACTCACATGCGAGTTAAAACAACACTGAGTTCAGAGTTGTTCTTTGACTACGGTCGACAATCTTCTCTCAACATCCATGGCGCAATATAAATATAAACTTACGAATGATAACAAAATACGTATAATTTACTTTATTATTATCGCACAGTTATCTACACAGTGACTCTTATCGACTTTACTGTACTTTACTCGCAAGTGTAGGCCAACATACCAACTGACGACTGAATAAATACTTCTACAATACACAATAAAACATATATTGTTTTTTTTCCTGTGTCTTGAAGGCCGAATAACTGTCATGGAGCTCACTTCAGTATAATATTCGAAATAAACTTTATCTAAAAATGTTTAGATCTAATTCGACATATATTTTAATAACCAGACCATTTCTGTACTTTGAATTTGAAAAAAAAGAGTTATGTGTGTTTTGTTAACCATAATATATTTATACATTGGTTATATTTTTTTTCTGTTTGATTGTGTTTGTCAAACACGTTAAAACCACTGGGTACATTTGTATAAAATTTTATATGGTGATAGACCAATAATAGGTTCAACTTTTAGCCTACATTTTATTTAAAAATATTTTTTTAGGGTGCCTCTCCATATATCTATGTAGTTTTGAAAAAAAAAGTTAAGGGAGTGGAAGCTCATGGTGAAGATATAAATTAAAAATCTACGATGTTTTCGAATGTCCAAATTAAATACATAAAACTGTACACCCCAAAACACCAGTAGTAATAGACTTCTATTACTACTCAAGACTTATATTCTACTAAATAATTCTATTTATTTTATTTATTTTCATTTTTATTATTTCAATATGATTGAATTAATGATAATAATTTATAATAACGATGAATAGAATAATTTATTGCTATATCAATAAAAATATGTTTTTATATTGATATCTTCATCTCAGGTTCTACTCCGCTTACGTTTTATCTCTTAATTTTTTCAAGACTGCATAAAATAGAATTTTTATTTTTGTAAAATAAATAATTGGCGAGATATACGCTTCTAAAGTTTTAAAAAATATAATAATTATATCGTTCTTCTTTGAAAAACCACATAGCATAAAATATTTCGCAGTCTACGCAAGAAAAGCCGAGGACAGAAAGCTAATAGATAATTAAGCAATACCAAATATCAATACGCAAAATTTATATAAATAACTTTTATTCAAATGCACGTACACTTTTATTGATTTAAAATGTTACCTCATTATTAATATATGTATATAGCCTCGATTGGATATTCAGATAATATTTGTAATACTTATTATCGAACCCGTTTCACCCACCACTTGATTTCACAAGAATTTTAATGGAAACGAGGTACATGTCAAACACATAAATTGAAAGTATAAAATTAATTTAAATTTCTGCCTAAATGCAATGAAATAATAACGATCCTTTATAAAAATCTGATATAAAATAATATAAGTGAAATGGGAAGTACAGTGGCTTTCTTTCACCTGCCATTATAAATCAACTCAGATATAGTGAATATTTATTGAAACCCTTTATACCAGCGTTTTACAACTATTAGGTAGATAGTTATTAGGTAGATAGATATTTCTTAAGACGATTCTTATACTTTACAAATTTTGTATAAACCATCTCCATCTCATGTACGATGCACTTTTTAACTTAATTATATAAAATATGGCTCAAGTCTTATCAACCAAATGGAAGATATTTCAGGGAAATTATCGAAGATCAACAGAATAAGCTCTGCGGTTAAGGTTTAATAACGTATATATATACCCATTAAACTCTAACTCTTAGACTGAATTGTGACTAGCTCTAATGTTCACAGGTCACTTTAAAATGGAAAAATATAATGCTTTTACCTATACTCAGTGTGAGGAAATCTGTTTTATTTTTGGCAAAAAGTTTCCATTTTTTTAGTATCCATATTTATTGGCAATTGTGTAGGCTTATTCCTTAATCAGATTAAACAAAATCAATGGAAGTTTTGCATGTAATAAGGATGGTACGTAAAAAATCGAATAAGCAAACTTAAACTCTGTAACATTTTAAATCCCAGGAAAGTTTTCTAATAGATGTTATATTTGTAAAATAATAGACATATATTACCGTATTTTACCGTAGCAATCATGTTTTTGATTTCATTAGACTGTTATTTCTTATCGTTTTAGCTGAGGAGTCTGGCCACTAACTTCTACGCAACGAGAAAGACGGGTATCAACAGAAATTTCTTGGATGAAAAATATCAGTCGAAAGGCAATATATGTCACATATTTTTCATCGGAACGAAAACAAAGCGCTGCACAAGAGTCGGTTAATTTCTTACGACGTTCTAACGTTAATTTTGCTATGCCACTGCAATCCTCGATAAATTAAATTAACATAGATTGATTTTATAACTAGCAAAGCAGTAATTATCGCCGTTGCGCCTGGCTGAATTATAAAACACGTACGATCAGGTGTATGTTGCTAATTACTAGAGGGCTTTCATACACATCCAGACTAAGATTGTTAATTAAATTTACATTCTTATTAATAGTTATATCGAGGGCTCTTGTATCTGAGGCCAAGACTCATTGTGGGTCCCTACGGCAAAGGAGTAAGTAAGTAAGTATTAATAGTTATACAATTCATTTTCTTAGTAAATTTTTATTTGCTAGCAGAAGTCAGAACCAATTTATCTAAGTCGCCAAAAGCCAAATGCTTAAGCATTTTGAATATTTATTTAGAATTTATTTTCTTATTGAACTGTCACAACAGTTAGGTAACTGACTGTTGCGTAAAGAAGTATTGAAAGATATCAAATAGATATCAGTGACCGTCAAAATAAAGAAATGCTGTGAACATATCTCGTTTCAATTTTATACACAGCTTATACATTTTGTTGTAATATCATAGAACCATATTTGATTTCCTACTATTTACTCAAATTTCCTGATCGCGTATCAAGTATCTCCCTTTTCAAACTTCAATGAATTAATGTTGATTTGTTAAAATACTATTATTTTTTGAAGTAATATCGAACAATCGATTTGTATCTATAACAAAAGTACTGAGCGTGACTTTTACGTGAGAGCGCGAGATACGTCTTATGTGTAGGTATATAGGTTACCATGGATGTCCGAAATGCATATGTATGTTAAGATATACTGACTGGTGCCTTCTAACATCCACCAAGATTGATAAACACCGTTATTTTTTTATGATCATTTTAGTCCTTCACCGTTGATTGTTGTTGTTGATCTAAACATTAACACTAATATCGGATACGGTAACATATACATATTATACGTACAAGGTGGAATTTCGTGATACCGCCTGAAGGTAATTCTTAATACCTACTGTAGATAGAAAATTTTACTTAAAATAAACATTCCGAAACTTTGGAAAAAAAAAACAAATTTGTATTCCAAGATTTTCAAAAATCCTTGGAATCGAACCGAGAGATTGAGTGAGTCGGCTGATGTGAGTACTAATCAATGTAGGCTGTAGTGATTCTGCTGTAAATGTACTTATAGCAATGCAAATTGTTGACGTCTTATCTATATACTAATACGACATTTTTGAAAATAAATGAAGAAAATAAACAAATATTAATTTCTTACAAGTTATGACAAATAATAAATTATAAACGTGTTTGTTAGAGGGTATTCATCCTTATAATTGTTTCGTTGTTATAATTATTTGTATATATGTATATATATATAATCTGAGTAAATTTTCAATCTTCATTATAAAGAGTTCTTTAACTTCAGGCGACATTGCAAATCTCAAAGCGTAGGACTCCATAATCGTCTACATTACTATTATAATAAAAAGGAAAACTAACCACAAGATCATCCTAAAGGTAGAACAGATTATACAAATGACGTGTAGTAAGTGTAAACAAATCATCTCGTTCAGCTATAAAAGGAATTTAATTCAAAAATAATTATAATTGATAACATTATACCTACAGGTGATTTTGCTATAATTACTGTAGATAATTAATATGTATTATAAGTGTTTTACGTCAGAATAAACGACATTACATTGTTTTTATGTTTTTATTTAAACAAAAATAAAAATATACATTCTGTTTATGTTGTTACTCATAAGATAAAAATATACTTAATATATCTATTTATAACCTTCCACTTGATATTATACTAGGAGAATTTATCCAAAAAACTGCATTCATAGGTAAAAAAAGGGAAAAATATTGAAATCAAGCATATCTTATCAATAATTGCGTCGTATTTGATAAAGTCATATTGTATCTATTAGGTGGATATGATTTAGAAAAATTTAAGTTCATACTATAAAGTTGAAGACAATTTTTTTGTTTTTTTTTTATTCTACGAAACTAAATAAACTGATTTTTTAAACAAGATATGTGAAATATCGTTCTTAATGTCTAGGGCTACTTCCATTATCTCTTTCTACTACGATACATATTATACAAAATAATGTTATTATGATGGTTAAAAGTAAGTATTATAAGTATTATATAAGCTTCATAGATATCATATCCCTGTCACAAATAATAAAAAGAAAAGTATGAACAAGTTAGATATCACTTGCTATAACGGTTTTGAAAAATAGGCATAGGTATTTTATTGAAATGCTACAACGCCTTTGATACAATTATTATAAGACAAAACTGCCTATATCATTTTCTCTACGAGGGATACATTCAAATTACAGACGGCAAATAAGCTTTTATTATAATCATAGACTTGTAAATTTTTTCATGATATCTCACGGAAACCGTTTACAAGTGTATTCTATGCAAGCTTTACTTAAACCTTATATTAATAAGAGTTTTTACTCGTAAATGTAATACCTAAATAAATCAAAAAGAATAGACCTTCTTAGTGAAGAAAGAACTCAACTAAAGAAGAATTCTAACAACAAATAAACATTTTTTAACAAAATTTTATATAACTCGACTTTTTCAATACACCATGCTTGATATAACAAATTTTTAACTTGACAATATCTTACTTACGTGCATTGCAACATCTTTAACATTCTCAAAAACCCATTGAAAAAAGGTTTTATAACAGAAATCTTAAAACTAATATGATCCAAATAAGAAGATATATATAATCTTCTGAATAAAGTATTGTGCATATTATTGTGTGGGTCTTGTTAAGGAATGACGTTCCACGGCCGCCCTACGTTCTTGATTGTGGGTTTAACCTGTAAAAATCAACAAATTATTAGTCTACTACTACGATGGATGTATATATGTCTCTTCTTCATAAATAGAATATGAACGAAATTATAGTTTTCATAATAGTATGAATGTATGAAAATACAACACACAAATAAGATTTGGTTTTAAAATAAATATGTAGTTTAAAAATCGAAGGGTGATCAGCTTTTTAATGGCCGCTATTTTGGCGCCCTTGATGTAATGTCGTCATGTTTTAGATTAGACTACTATAACCAATCCGATGAATTGTAAGAATTCATAGGTTTTACGTGATAATTGCATCGTATAAATATGTCTCAATTCAATTGTGTTGCTAGGTTCAATTCCTACTTCTTTGAATATTATCTATTTTTTGTACTAATGAACGCGTTTAAGCATTACCGTCAATTACCGACATTACCGACACTCATGTATCAGTTTCAAACTGATACATGAATGTCCAGGAAAAACACATTAACACAATGCATAATTAAACAATGATAGAACTCTAGCTGCCGAGCATTCGTTGACTTTATTAATATTACTATTAATTGACTTGTAATAATAAGAATATTGCCACCCCGACCGATAGCGGTGATGGTGGCCAGTCTCAACAGAGATCATCCAGGTACGCAAGAGATATTATGGTGCACAAGTATGTGCGCAATGACAAGTGCACTCTATTCCTTCACTCCCATAATCCGATGGGATGGTAGACCAACCCAACCGGGAGAGATCAGGCGCAACACCACCAACATCCAGACTAAGAGTTGCTATAGAGACTTTTTGTTAGACAAATCCGGGTGGGGGCCAAAAAAACAATATTTTTTTGGGAATCGAACCGAGACCTTTCGATCTATAGATGCAACCACTAGACAAACGAAGCAAATTTATTGCTTGTACTTGAGTATTGTCATGATATTGAATTTAAAATGTGACAGATTTAAAGATTAAACTGTCACATTTTTTAATATCATTACTGTGCAGTTTCACTTTTTTATATTTTATACATATAACGAAAGGTCACCAATGACGAGTGTGATAAGTAATAACATTTTATTTTGATACCTAAAAGTTTGTACGTTTGGAATGAGAGTCAATAAATTGAATACTTAAATAATAACTTGATCCTTGATGAATTTCAGAGTAGTTCACTGATTTTTATGTATATTTTGACACTGCACAGCACACACTTTGCGAGGCCTCGGGCACGAGCTTTTTACGATTTTTTAACAGTAGGTATATGGCGGCTTTATGGGGTGGCGAACGGGGCAATCGCGGAGCCTCACTCAACAGCTCAAACAAAATTATAATTAATCAATGTTTTATTAATTAATGGCATAAAATGTTAAACCTAAATAAATCTGAAGTTTGTGCGTGTAAGTGGACTAAAGGATCGTTGTAAGTATGACAGTATTGATGTATTAACTAATTAAAATTTATAAAGTTTTAAATTTGGTGACGCCAACTCGTTATACGCGAACACTATTATGAGCATGTAATTTATATCAGCTTTACTGTTCCGTGTTTGTGCCTAATCATGTAACATATTATATATTACTCATGTGTGCCTGGCGAGCAGGTATTTTTTAATAAATAGTGATTTGTTAATCACACGACGATCGACAATCATAATTCAACTATACAATAAAGAGTAACAATGTGTAATTTTTTTCTGGTTATCCAAATCAAGTTATATGTAGCATAATTTTATATGTAAATAAAAATATAATAAAATTGTGTTTAATGCCATAAATAACATTCAGATGTTAGAAAATAAAAATTCCACATTGGGGTATAATAGGAAAAGAAACAGACAACTTTTTAGTTTGCCTCAAACACCTCCCAAAAATGGTCTTAGTTCTCGGAATCGAAATCGGAATTGTACAAAGTGTTCATAACCCTTGTATAGGTAACTTTCTAATGTATATTTAATTATGTAATGAATATTTTTTTACTAATTTTAGGTCTAATTTTCATACCTCTTTATGATAGGTACCAAAACAATAAAGAAACCGCGACATTATAAACCTGCTTAGACAAACATACCGAATTTAACGGCTTAATACGTAAGTAAGAACAATTTATCTTTTTAAATCAGTTTATTTATTTTAAATTATAGCAATTAAGATAAGTGTAAATAGAAAATTAATGTAATTACGTGAATTAGGGTAGGTTAAGGCTGGAATGCTAAAGACATGAAAAAAACAGGTTACCTTTTGTTAAGGTACAAATGAGTTTAACTTAAACAAAGAGTTTAACAAAAAGCTACGATATAATATTGAGGCATTTATTTTCAAAGTCAAAAGAACGTCATTTACATAATTTTCTAATTGAAATTATAATTTAAACTGTAACCAAAAATATTGTACTGATACACACGACGCATGATTTGGCCTTTAGCAGATTGATAACCAAGTGGCACTTAACCTTATCTGAAACTCGTTTGACTCATATAATTATTATGACAAAGGCCCCGCATAAACAACGCAACAAAGTTAAACTAAACCTCAGAATGACCAGTCATTCTATTAAAAGACAACCCTGAAGCCCGTAGTCGAGAGAAGCCCATAGACCGATAGGTGAAAAAAAATCAGTAGAATTAAAAGAAATCAGAAAATATTAAAAAAATAAGAAATTAAACAGAATAATTCATACATTAAAAGACAAATATATGATTACATCCATAATAAAATAATCATATCTTATACTATGTACTATTATGATATGAATTAATCATATTTAATTGAGAAGCGGGGTTATCTTCCTACATAATATATATAATTACTTAGCATATAACAAACCTATAATATATTCCTATATATTATAGGTCTTTTTATATACTAAGTAATTGGGTATTATAACCAGCATCCACCCGCAGACAATTATAAAATTGCAATAGTTTATAGCATAAAAGGCCAGGAAATGCGTCACTTAAACGTCACTGAAAGATATAGATTACTGACCATGATAAACAAACTTAATTACTTATTATTACACATTATTTCACAATTTAACTTGGACTTAATTGTCAAATGGTTTGAATATTGGTATGGTTTGACCCTTGAAGTGTAAAAATAGATTTTTATCGTGTTTTGCAATTTCCCTTTTCGATCATAGAACTTCAAAATATCTTAAGTTGTTTACTCGTAATTGTGACTCAGACAGGTTTTAAATATAAGAGCAGAGAGCCAAAGATTTTTCATTCATTATACATAAAGTCAAAATTTAAGCAAACGAAACAAAATTTTCATTATTTCTTCCAAATTCTCCAAAAAAAGCTTGCCCACCTATGCGACTATAGATACAATCCTTTACTTAATACATAACGATGAAAGAAAATGATGCCAATAAATAAATTAAGGAGTAAACTTTTTGGCACCCATTGGGTTTACCTGTTTTGTTATATCATCTTCACACGCCATTCGTATTCGAGCACATGTAGCAGGAGCTTCGAGTACGAAGTCAAGATCAGCGCCAGCATCCCGCCGTGCACTTTTGATGGCTTCTCTTATCGCGAAATAGACGGAAGCCGCTAAAAACAAGGGTGGCTCTCCCACCGCCTGGAAAAAAAAATTTAATGCAACCCCCCGCAACTATTTTTATTTGTTTGGAAAAAAGCCTGACTATAAAGGGCAGGTTCACTAGGAAAGCTACAGAGTAGTTAATATTTTATTATTGTATGTTGCACTTCTATGCGGGTGAAACCACGAGGTTCAACTAGTAACAACTATCAAATAGCAATGGTTATCATAGTCATGCAAATGACATTATTATAAAATATCATCGGCCCTTATTTATAGTGTATACGTAAATTTCCAGTAAGAGTACATTACTTTTCAGTAAGACAATAATATTTTTCTACAAATATTCTCAGATTAACTTATTCACAGTCTATGTATGGCCTAAAATTTACAAGCGCGTTTTATTGATATCGTAGCATTGACCCTGACAACTGGGCTTGCTGGTAGATTAGATAGGTCAATGCGAAGTGTCAAAGTACAGCGCGAGCTTTAAAACGCTGACCCATTTTTACTGTTTAAGATGGGTGAGGGAGTCATTCGCGGAATTTTTGCACAAAATTACACTATACCTTAGATGAGTAAACAGCACGAGGATTCGGGGCACCTTTCAGCAATGAAACATTAAATTCTTTCGGTATATCGGAAAATCCGGGAATCTTATAAGCACCAGGACCGCGCGACAAAATTTCACCAGTGGGGGAATATAACATTTCTTCCATTGTAAATAGCCCATATCCTTGCATAAAACCACCTTCAATCTGACCAATATCGATCGCTGGGTTAAGACTCTCGCCCACATCCATCACGATATCAGTGCGCAACACTTGATGGTCACCAGTTAAGCAATCAATTTCAACCTCAGAGCAGGCAACGCCAAATGTGTAATATTCGAACAGTGTTCCAGAATTCGTTTTTGGGTTAAACTGTATCTTTGGTGCTGCGTAAAATCCAGTAGCAGAAAGACTTATTCTGTCCATATACGCTGCAGAGATCCAATCTTCCCATTTTCCGTCTGTATTGCTTTCCCTTATTGGTTTCAAGCGCTCTTTAATAGTTGTGCATGCGTTTAACACAGCCATTCCGTACAAATCAGAACTGACACTTGCTGCCGTTGGTGAAGAGTTTGGAACTTTGTCTGTAGACATTTCACTGATATGAATTTTTGAAACATCTATTTCAAAGACTCTGGATGCGACTTGAATCATTTTTGTGAAGAGACCTTGCCCCATTTCTATGCCTCCAATGGAAATAAGCACTGATCCATCGCAGTATATCAGAACTAAGGCACCACCCTGCATCAGCATGTCGATTTGAAATGATATACCGTACTTTGTGGGTGTTAATGCTATTCCTCTCTTTTTCCACCGATTCATTCTAAAAAGTAATAATAAATTAAAAAGTTATATAATTATATTACGTTATCAAGGTATAAAAAATGTGACTATAAGAATCATCTTGTGGTACTCAGACTCAATGGGGTGGCGGCAGACCAAAGAGAAAATGGGGGGAAAGAAATCGATAAAATTCTTGTCAACTGTTACAGAACAGCTCAAAATCACCATGAGTGGTAAAGTTTTGGGATGCCTTTGCCAAGCATCGTGACATATCAGGCTAAACAAAAAAGGGTCATTTATAAATTAATGACGAGCCATATCTAATGAGTTCAATTTACTGGTATAATGAAGCAATTTTATACATTTTACGAAAAAATATACATCTATACATATACACTAATATTATATAGAGGAAAACTTTGTTTATTTGTTTGTTTGATTATAATGAATAGGCTGACAAACTACGCGACCGAATTTAACAATTATTTCACTATTCGAAAACTTTGTGCTACGGGAGCGAAGCCGTTCGAATCAGCTAGTAATTATAATAAAATACATAGGTAACCAGTCCGAACCGTCATAATGTCCTCTATCTGCAGATGCAATACATTCACTCTTTATGTATAGATCGCTACACCCTATGTAGAGATATGTATGTATGTAAACATTGCCATATAGCCCAGTGAAATTAGGTAAAAAAAGGGGTCAACCTCGGAATGAAAGATAATAAGCTGGAAATTGGTAAAAACCTTTGTTTTGTTACCCTAAATATTGTCTCAAAAGTCACAAATGCTATCGTGTCCGCGTCTTAAGATATTGAAGGTCAAAGGTCACAAAAAACGATTTTTCGCGAATACCTCGGTTCCTATTGCTTAAATGATATTTTCACCTATTATGAAAGTTGTAGAGTATAAGATTCTCTATAACTTTTGTCTAAACTTTTTTTTTATACGATCAACCGTTTTTGAGGTAGAGCGCGAAGAGTGCGCAGCGTACAGTCATATATGAGCTAATGCAGGGTCAAGCGTGAGTTACGGTTATCAGTACGTTGTATAAAGTCAATTATTGACAAAAAAATATATAAACTATTTAAATACTTTAAGTTCTGTAAATGTGCATTCCGAGTGTCGAAAAGTGTACACTAGCAAAGTGTACACTAGCACTTGCCTTATCAAAACAACAAAACACTGTCGTCATCATAGGAGAAGATATTGATTTGCTCGTTATTTTAATTGGACGTACTCAATCACATCAACAGGAAATTTATTTTAAAAAAGTTGGCAAAGGCAATGTTAAGACACAAATATACTCTTCTAAAAGTTTTGACCAATATCCTCGTATTAAAAAACACATTTTATTTTTACACGCATTTAGTGGCTGTGACACGACTTCTGCGCTATTTAAAAAAGGAAAAAAAACTGTTACTAGAGTATTGGAGAAAATTACCTATTTGGATAAGATATGACTATACGCTGCGCACTCTTCGCGCTCTACCTCAAAAACGGTTGATCGTATAAAAAAAAAGTTTAGACAAAAGTTGTAGAGAATTTTATACTCTACAACTTTCATAATAGGTGAAAATATCATTTAAGCAATAGGAACCGAGGTATTAGCGAAAAATCGTTTTTTGTGACCTTTGACCTTCAATATCTTAAGACGCGGACACGATAGCATTTGTGACTTTTGAGACAATATTTAGGGTAACAAAACAAAGGTTTTTACCAATTTCCAGCTTATTATCTTTCATTCCGAGGTGAAACCCCTAATATGACTGGGCTAATACTGGTAGGGCTAACGCCCATTAGTTATGTAAAATTTATTAAAAGTAAAAAATTACTTGTAAATTGAGAATTTTTTTTCAAACGGTAAAAAAGGTTTATTTATTTATAATTATCCTTGAAAAAATTCATTGACATTATCTAATTCATAGACCTACCTACCTTTCAATTTAATCCCTTATCACCTATCTGCGATCTGTGAGACCGCTGCTTCATTGATACGTTGAAATAATAAGCTCTTGCTATAAAATATCCAATTGATGAAAAAAAATCCCGTTACTCTACATTCCTATTTTCACTACAGTTAACTTTATATTAAAATAAAAATATGATATCCATACCATCAGATATAAATCATTGAATCAAACAAAATATAAAAGCAACAAAATTGTTTACAAATCCTAAATATTTACAATATGTAGCTATATGTGTCAAAACAGTTCTTTAGATAGAAGTTGCTCGAAAATGCTATTTTCTAAAAATTCGTTACTAATAATGTTTATTAGATATATCATTTATTCGTGAAATTAATACAAGAAAACGTATATTATGTGGGTTACATTAATGTCGGCGTTGCAGCGACATTAATTTATAGATATAGAATAATCTGTACATAATTCATTCATCCATTCAGCATATTTTTTGTAAAATGCAAGCTCTTGATAAACCTACATTAGGAGCATGGTTGAAATATATCAGATTTGTAAGATAGAATCAGAACAAAAAAAGGCGGAAAATGTAACAGTTCCTTATTGGCTAAAATGTAAGAAACTACTAAATATGAACAATAACTTAAACGTAACGTTCATATTTATTTTAAATATGTTACTATATAGCACTACCTCTTAAATCTTAATTCTTGTGTGACAAAGAAGAAGAGGAAGCACTGCTACCTAAATCAGTTGAATTTAGTCAATTAGATTATTTTATTATTTACTAATAATTAGTAGTAATAGTGCTTTTACTTTAATAAAAAATAAAAAGAACGATCAATCTACCTATTAAATTCTTCTACTCTATGTTTTCTTTCCCAATAATTTGATGTTTCAATACATTCTTCCCAGCATCTTGGTAATGTACAATGTACCAACTCTTGATCGTAATATGTAAAATCTCCTTCATGGTACATGTTGACCTTTATAACATCTTCATAACTTTTATTTAATGTTGAAGCTATATCTCTTAGCATGGTCTCTGTAGTAAACATAGCTTGTGGACCACCAAAACCTCGGAAAGCAGTATTTGAAGGAGTATTTGTTTGACAGAGATTTAAATTAATTATTATGTTTGGTATTCTGCAGCAATTGTCCAAATGTGTCATTATTCTTTCCAGCATCTGAAAAATGCATATGAACTTTATAATACAAATAGGTACGTATATATGTAGTATTAAAACTAGGATTATCTAATTAAGTATTTATTAACCTAATAGGTCTTGAGTTTCGCTATTAGACAATATCTATTAAAGTTGATTTTGAAATATTGATTTGATGAAATTCGATGAACATATAGGGAAGGATCCCAAATAACACATAGGCCACTTTTTATCCCGGAATTCCCCTGGTAACATAAGTACCGTGAGTGAAACCATGGGACGTGGCTATTTTCTTTTATTATAAAATTAAGTAGAATTATAGACACGCATTTCTTCTCAATATGTATTTATACACTTAATTCCCCTACATTATGCTTTATAAAATGTATTTTTCCGTGGTTCGCAGTGTCTGTTTTTATAAATGAAACGGAAATAAACGTTTAATACCTTTCTGTAGACAAAGGCAAATTGCATACTAACCGAAGGCGATATGTCCATATAGTTTCCTCCATTTGCATACACGTCAAAAATTGCACCATTAATTTTTCCCACCTCATCAAAAGCCACTTGATATTTAATCAAACACGGATGCCTGAAACCAGTGCCTTGCATATCTTCGTCTCGATCGAGCACTCCTCGAATTGGTTTCTTTAATTTATAAGCAGCCACGGCAACTGGTAATATCAATATAAGAGATCTAGTTTCCTTCCCACCAAATCCTCCGCCAATTCTTTTTACTTTAGATACAATTTTATGATTCGGGATATTCAACACCTGTGCAACTGTATGCTAATAAAGAAAAAAACGTATAAAAAATTAATATTTTAGGATTAAAAAGAAAGAATAAAACTAAAAAAAAACCTACCGCTACTTCCGCCTGATTCTGAGAATTAGACACAATTTCTAGTTCATCTTCCTTTCTGATAGCAAATGCAGATACTGTCTCCAAGTAAAAATGTTCTTGTGCCCCAATTCGCGTGTAACCACTTCTTTTATATTTTGATTGATTAAAAGCTCCTGTTACATCTCCGTGTTCAAGTTGCCGATAAGTACCAGGATAATAAGAATCATGCGCTATTGCATCCTCTATTGTTACAATTACTGGTTCTATTTTTTCATAGGATATCTTTACTAGATTTTTGGCTTTTCTCGCAATTAGTTCAGTTTTAGCAACTATTGCTCCAACAATACAAGATTTGCTAGTGACAATATCTTTTGCAAATACTTCTTCATCTTTTACAATAGAACCCATCTTATTGCGTTCCTTTGGTATATCCGCTGCTGAAAGAAAGGCTACTACTCCAGGAACAGCAAGCGCTTCACTTGCATCAATTGATATTATTTTTGCGTGGGATTCCGCACTAAAAATTACAGTTAAATATAGTTCTTCTTCTAATGTAGGAAGATCATCACAATAAATTGCCTCTCCAGTTGCTTGTTTAAGAGCTGACATATGAACAATTGGTTTACCAACAGCATCATATGTATTTCTCACATTATTCTTTATTTCAAAGCATTGGGAGCTCTTTGGCTGCAGTGATGGTATTTGATAGCTACCTGATAATTCATAATTACTTGGTCTTGTACCATTCACGCTTCGAATTTGTAATACATGCAAATAAAAACGGAAAAACAAACTCAGACAAAGCGATTTTCTGTACTCCGCCATGCCCCCTGGTACAGAACTGTTTAAATTAAACTCTTCTGTCAAAGAATCAAAAACTGATTTTAATAATAACTGATTAAACATTTTTCCTGTCATTAAAGCTGATGTTTTCGTGGCACATACAGTAGTTGGAGCCATTCCTCCGAAACATAACTTCGCGTTGGAAACTATTAAATTTGTTTTCTCGAATTCAACATTAAAAGCTGCCGTCACAATTGAAATATCGTCTTCTCTTCGTTTTGCCTGTTTGTAAGCTTTGACAAATTGATCTTTTACTGTGAAAGGTATGCCTACAAATAAAACAACTTCGTCTTCCTTTATGGCCACTTTTCTATAGCCTGTAAAGAAGTTTGAGTCGATCGTTATCTTTCTCTCACCACGATCTAAACTCTTCACTGTTACGGTAGCTGCACTGGCCATTAATATAGGGTTTAAATCAGAAATTGGACTAGCGGTAACAATATTACCGACTAATGATGCCGTATTACGAATTTGTGTGCCAGCAAACCAATGAAGCATATCTTTTATAGCTTCGCAAACTTTTCCAGTAGTGTTATTGCCTTTCAAAAAATTCTCTAAAAAGTTTAATAAATCGCTCAATGTCACAGCACCTCCAACTTGTATACCATCATTTGTAATCTCAATATTTGTCATTTCAATTATTGTTGTAGATGATAATAATATAGGATATACCATCTTTTTAAACTTTACTTCAACACCAATTTCTGTATTGCCTGTAACAATTTTACTTAAAGGATATTGTTTTTTTAGCATCAGAAGATCCTCTAACTTAAAGGGTCGAATCCATGCTACATTCGGTCCTCTAAAATATGTAAGATTAGATATATATTCGTTACTGTTAATCTTCAACTCAGGAGGAAATATAGGTTCTTGAGTAGGACTATATGGCGTAAATTCTGATTTATTAAATAATATTTCATTTTCTTCACGATCTTTACTTTTCACCCGACAACAATCATCTCCCATCATACATGGCATTTTAGAATTGCTTTTATTTTCTACTTCCCCATTATAATTATATTCCCACTCCTCCAAAAATGTTTTAAATCCCTCTATAATAGGTCTGTATCCAGTACACCTGCAAAGATTACCCTGCAAGGCTGTATCCAAATCACTGAAATCGATTTTGGTTTTGTTTCTGAGCAAAGTATACATTGACATGACTATTCCTGGTGTGCAAAAACCACATTGAGATCCATGTGCTTTAGCTATTCTTTCTTGAACGGGATGTAACTTATCCTGAGTTGAACCGATGCCTTCTACAGTTGTTATTGCCATACCGTGCACTGCGCACAATGGCATAAGACAAGCGTTAACAGAGTAATGTCTGAATGTTTAATTAAGGAAAGTTATCTTTAACGTGGAACGATTATTTACTTTATGAAACTCAAACATAGAAAATGATTATTATACAAAATACGACGATCATTACAAGAAAATAATTTGCGTATTTCTATTCAACGTTGACAGCCATTGTAAACATTTTAATTAGGAGACTTGGTACCCATCAGTGAAATAAACGCGTTTGATTCCTGGTTCGGTTAATTCATTTTTTAAAATACAATAATGCAGTTTGTATTCTCATCAAAATGGGCCTCAAGACTTCTTTCAGCATTTTTAATTGTCCTACAATATTTAATTTATATTAAACATGAGTTTATACCTTAACCTTCTTCAAAAATCACACTTTCTACTAGTTAGCGAATACCACATTAAAATCCGTACAGTAGAGTTTTTTAATTTATTGAGAACAGGCAGACAAAGGGACGTGGCAGAAGGCTATAGTAGCGTGGTCGTCAAACTGCGGCGCGGGGCCAGTGTCTGTGCGGCCCAACAAATTTTTTCAATAGTCAACTAGGCACATATAGTCAAAGCAACAATTTAGTGAAATGGCGTACACTGAATTTTGAAGAAAATGTACCTAGCAATTATAAAGGTTTACAAGACTGTGCGCAATTTATTTTAAGTATATGTCCTTCTTCTTATATCTGTGAGGCTTCATTTTCGAAAATAACCTTCTTGAAAAACAAATACCACAATCGCTTTCCACGCATTTATAAAACACAATGAGGATTGCATGTAGTCCCAAAGATGCCGATATACAAGAAATAATTTAAAAAGTTCAACATTATAACGCTTAAATTAAATTATAAACACATAATTTTGTAGAAAAACATACTATAAATATTTTAATTTTATGTTTTCATATTTCAATACATATATATTGTTATGAAAAATCTATATGAATAATTTCTTCGATTTCCTTAAGTAAAATATCGACTTGAACCGAAAACGCATGAGTGGGCAAACTACTCTAACCCTGCGGCCCAGTGGCGATACTCATATTGTCCTGTGTGGCAGGCAAGGGTGGCGACCGCTGCGTATAGTAGTTCATATTTCATAATAAATATTGATGATAGTGATTATTATATTTATAGGGGTGCTGAGCGCTCACCATCACTATTACTAGTGGGAAAAACAAGAAAAATCTCTGCATTATTGAATATTACATACAAATTTATAAAAAAATGTAGTAATTGAGGAAAAACCAGTTAAAAAGGATGTGTATATTGCGCACTGTTTAAACGATTACAATCAGTAGTCAATTTAAAGGATACTTGATTCGGTCTTCGGCCTTAATGTATTGTGAAACCATAACCGTGCATGCTCCACAGCCCCCTTCGCCACAACCATACTTTGTTCCAGTCAGATGCAGTTTTTTTCTTAAATACCAAAGTAAAGTCCATTCTGGATCCGGTTTTGGTTCAATGACCTGGAATTATTACAAAAATAAACGTTAGAAATACTACTACACATATAATAGTATTAATAGTATTAATAGATTGTTATGTTGGGAGAAATAATTACAGATTGTAAAATAAGCACTAATATTCTGTGTATGATAAAAATTATGATTTATGAGTAGACAGTAAGATTCAAATAAATTTTTATATTATTAATATTTAAAATGTTGAAAGCTTTGCCCATTGAAAAAATTACACCACTTAAGCCGAATTTTAGCCATGTTGGACAAATAAAGAGACTCAAAAGTCTACAGAATACAATCTGTGTTCTCACCAATTCACATTATTGTTATTACTAGAATAGAATTGGATAATGCACCCGTAAATAGTGCGTGAAAACGTTTGCTACATGTGCATGATGTTTACATGTCCGATTATATTATTGCGATTTCTAAATCCAAGCAGTAGATAATAAAATTATGCAAATATGCCACCAATGAACGCTGATCATATTTCTTTGCGAATTAGGCCCTTCTCCCATTAGGCAACGTAAACTGAACTTGAGTCTCGAAGACTACCTGTCACACGTCATTCACATACATAACAATGGAGCCTCGCACATTAAGCTATCGGTTTCCTACGCGTACGCAACTAGAATCGCGTGATTTCCTCCTCCCATTACGATACTCATAGGCGACGTGAACTGAACTTGAGTCTCGAAGACTAGCTGTCACACGTCATTAACATACATAACAATGGAGCCTCGCACATTAAGCTACCGGTTCGCAACTAGTATCGCGCAACCCGCCGTGTTGGTCACTTGTGCGTCGCGTCTCTAACACATCTCCTCAAAATGGCGGAGTTTGTTGACAGAACATTACATAGCAACGGTAACTTGGTTACGACAAAAAACTATAAAATGTCTTCGTGTGTAATTAGAAAATGTACCATTCTGTAAATAAAAATATAAAAGGAAAGTATCATATCATAGGAAGTGATTAGTATTTCTAGAAATACTAAAAAACAGAAAATTCAGCATAAAAATTAAGAACAAGGTGTTCAATACAGCTGGTTTACCTTGCCTGACATACGGATGCCAGACATGGGCTTTAAGACATGAAGATGAAGAAAGAATTACTATATGCCAACGAAAAATGGAAAGAAGTATGCTAAGACTAAGATTATCAGACAAAGTAAATAAAAAAATAAATAGAAACAGATCAAAATTATCGGATGTAAAGATGAGAATCAATTTACTTAAATTGCATTGGGCGGAGCATATATGTAGGCTTAACGACAATAGATGGACCAAACAAATAACAGAATGGACACCGAGAGAGAGAAAAAGAAGACCGAGAAGACGTTGGAGGGATATTTCTACAGAAAGATGTGGAGCAGAATGGATTCAAAGGGCAAGAGATTTGTGGAAAGGATTAGGGGAGGCCTACGCCGCAGAAGCAACTATTACTTAAAATATCTGTTTATACTTTATATATTTAATTTGGTAAGGTATATTATTAAATTATATTCTGTATAAAAGTGGAATATATGTTGTATAAATAAAGATAGAATTTAAGAAAAACAATGTAAAGTAATAGAAATAAAGGCTTTTTATTTTATTTTATTTTATTTAAAGACGACATTGTCATTTATGGTCGCTTTTTTTCACGGTAGTCTCTGGATATAACATATCTATACATTATAATATATCATTGCTCATCTTCTTATATATAAAAATGAATCGCGAAATGTGTTGGTAAGCGCATGACTCAACAACGACTGGACCAATTTGGACAATTCTTTTTTTTAAATGTTCGTTGAAGTTCAAGCATGGTTTTTACGGCGAGAAAAATTCGAATTGCCGGGTCCTCGCCAGCGAAGCCGCGGGCGGAAAGCTAGTCTCCAATAAAATAGTATGGAAATTCTTGTTTAATGAAATGGGTTGTCACAAAGACAGTATGAAAAATACAAAGTCAGTGCAAAATCTTGATCGCGTCCGCAATTAGTATCGCGTGACTCGTCGTGTTGGTCTCTTTTGCGTCGCGTCTCTTACACATGTCTAAAAGGCCCTCTACACGGTCGGAACCAAACCGCCGACCAAGGTGACCTTGGTCGGGTCCGACAATTTTTGTATTTGTTCTACACGGTCGGGCGTTGGTCAACTTATCATTAACCGAATTTCAAAAAAAGGAGGAGGTTATCAATTCGACCGTATTTTTTTTAATGTATGGTGCCGCATAGCTCCAGCGTTTATGGACCGATTTGGAAAATTCTTTTTGCATTCGAAAGAGTAGAGTTCCAGTGTGGTCCCATAGAAATTTGATGAAGCGGTTTGACCCCATCGTGTAGAAGGCCTTTAAAATACCTATCTTTTTACGTTGTACAAATGACAAATTTGTCATTTTTTAGTAGCGTAATGTGCGAACGTCAGTTGCAAACTAGTATGCAACAAATCTTCGACTCGAGTCGCGTATCTTTCTAGTCTCGTAATGGGAGAAGGGCCTTAGGGTTAATGATTTCAACAGGAGATTTGCATCCTTAGATAAACGGATAGAGCAGAAAGAACAAATTTAGTCTTAGAATTAACAATACGACAAGATATAACTAAGAACTAAATAACTTTCACTAATGAATTATTCAATTAGCTTAGGGAGCTTTCAATACTAAAAGTAAGTTATAACTAAATAAAGCCATCTTATAGGATTGAGATCGATGGTATTAAGTATCCTGCCACTCCTTCCTACTAATACATGGATATATTAGAATCTGAGATATTTACTATGTTAGGTGTGTCTCCAGTGAGAGCCGGATTATGCATGCAAAAAAGCGGCTTGGCAAGCTCGTACAAAAAATGGAATATTTTATATTTACTACATGTTATTCCGAGAATGTCAAATATATTTTTAACGTAAAATAAATATCCTGTCAGCCTGAACAAAGTACTAATACAATTAAAGCTTGCATTTCGTAGTTATGAGTGCAGTGTTAGCTCAGACTATGAATATTCTCCTATATGTGATTAGAATAGTAATAATACTATCTATTTGATGACAACAGAAAGGATACATTTAAAATAGGTGTTCTTCAGCCCTTAGAATGAATGTAAGCATAGAATTGTGGCAATAGTAAAATAGATTGTTAATGAGTATGTATAGGGATAATTTTAAGAAATTCTAAGTGATGAACGTTTCTATAACAATTGTACGTATAAAAAATAAAGTACGATTTACTTATCTTTAGGTCAAATCAGGGACCTGAGGCCCATTATCTAAAGTCAAAACCTCTAAGACAAATAATTTTCTTATAATCGTGTTACGTTATACATTGAAGCTAATATAAGATAATTAACTGTCAGTATTTTCATTCCACTACCCTTTTAAAGCAACCTTTTATCTATGCAATAAAGGTCGTCAGGAAATTTTAGGATAAGTAGAGAGACGTTTTAAATCCATTTTATGTATTCATGTTTCTTTTGTTTCCTACCTACTTGACCATCTGAATATTTTCGTCTACATGTGGGATTGGACCCGGGACCTCTATGTTGTAACTGTAAGCTTGTCACACTTGCTCGTAAACCAAAAGGTTTACCGACCGCGACACAACCACAGTGCCTTAATTATATCACACCTAATTACATCATTAGATATTGATAGTGATATTAACTACTAGATAGTTAATAAAGAATATAATTGATAAAATTTCCTCTTACATAGATTTGACTAGATAATAATATTTCAATATTTAATATTTTACAAAAATAAAGTTAATTAACGAAATTCTTGAATTTAGGAAAGGGGAAATTATACCTGATGGACGAAAATATTGGTAAAATTAAGGTCATGCTTTGTAAAAAACCTAATATTATAGAAATTCGCAGGATTAAACAACCATTTTCAGTTTTCACGTAAGTTCATTTATGATTTCTTTATACCCGTATTTTAAACGCATCCATATTCATTGTTATCATGACATTATTATTACATTCCCTTTATACAATGAACTTGCAATGTTTATCATAAGTTAAAATTATTGTCTGATGAAAATAAATCTGAGGGCAAAGTCATTTATAATTGCAAAGTGTGTCGTACTCTAATAATAAACATAAGCATTTATTAATGTAGGTGCTGATACAATGTTGAGAATATACTAGCTACTCCAGCTAAATATTCAGGTATAAGACCTATTGTTCACACAGGTTTTCAGACCGTGTAACATCAGAAAGACTTAAATAATAAATATAGTTTTGGTAAATAATTTTAGGAGCCCACAGAAATCTCTGGAAGAATATCCCAAGTCGCATTCGCTGTACAGTCTTGTTTAGTATATGAAATATGATTAAATAATGTAGCAACATAATTAATACACAATAAAACTACTCTACCTACAACAAAATCATCGCTATTTTGTTCGGTACACCCGATTGCGCAATAAAAAGCAAGTGATCATTAATCAATTAAGGATTTATTTAACTAATGATTTAGCCAAATAAAATTACTAAGCAAGAACACAGTTTTTTTTTTAATTTTCACGGTCTTTAGCATGCGGTTTCGTGCTAGGTATATACTCTCCTTAACCTAAATAACTCATTCGTTAATAACTAAATAACAAACATCTTATTATTTATTATAAAAATATCAGTAAAAGGCTTACCTTTTTACCATTTACAAAAAATGTTAAATTTGTAACTTTGTTCTGCGGCAAAAATCTCTCAATATCATCCATATTATTTGAGCGGCAAAGGGATTAGTTTATTATTGTTATGAAATCACAATTAACACAACACACTTCTTCAACGTTGTCGATCAACTGGCTGATACAAATGAGAATTGTTGTTAAGACGTGAGAGCGAAGCCCGTAGCGGAGTGACGTATGGAACGTATAAACAGGAGAAACAACTTTAATTATTATCATTCATCTGAGACATATTGAGTATTGAAAGTTGATGTTTCTGACAATAAATTACTGTAATCTTAATATATTATATATAAATTACGTGTCACAGTATTTGTCCGCGATGGACTTCTAAACTATTTAAACGATTTTAACCAAATTTTACACACCGTGTACAAGTTGATCCAACTTGAAAGATTGTATCATGTAGAAACAATAAATTAAACGAAACTTCCCCTACGAAACCATAAATGAAATTTTACTACAAATAAAAAGGAATCAAATAGGTTTCCAATAAAAATAATATCATCGAATAACTAATATCTCTTAAGTGTGTCGTTTCTAATGAATACAAGGACACTCCTCTCGCAAATGGATAGACATATACATAGAACTTAATATGAATTATATGAAGCTATTCGCAATATTACTTACCTCAAATACACTTCAGATTTAAAATACAAAAGTATAATGCTACAAACCTAACTTAAATCTAATGCTCTGAATTGTTTTATTGTTTAAATATCTCCCTTTTCTTATATTTTACGGGGAAAGCAAAATAACATGACCGTCACCTAATCTCCAGTGATCCCCACCTTCCGTATAACTGCAAACACTAGAAATAACGACGGTTCTTTACTAGAATAGGTCGTCCCACGACACTTGGGATACCTCCATTTTCATACTTATGATTTTAAATCATAGTTAGGAGTCAGAAAGAGTGTCTTTATATAAAAAATTTGAAGATATAAACCATCTATTCCATCCCGAAACGTAAAATCAAATATCAATAATAACACTACACGATAGAGTGTGAAATATTGAACCGCAATGCAAGTGAAGGCATCCGACAGATATACTTACCAACCGAAATACAAGAATGCAATGTCAATAAGGAATTTAAAATGCAACTCATTTTCTTGTACCTAATTAACTGAGCTAAGTGAAGCCTCAGAGTCAAGTCGTTTTATTTGTAGCATATTTGTTGGTCGGACGATAACTCTTGATCCAATTTTCAGTCAACTTGGGTAGACTTGTATTTCAGTTAACGTGAATAATAGGTATCGGATTGAATATTAAGATCGGTTAGCAATGCTTACGATATCATCTTTGATTCAAGGTATATAATGAAAGCGTTCAATCAGCATGAGAGAATGAAGCCGTTGGAACAATTTTTATTTAATTATTTTTTAATACTTTCAAATGTTTAAAATTACTTTTATTACTATTTTTGCCCCGATTCGACAAAAGAAGGAAATTTTTTTGTAGATTTTAATTTCCAGTAAAACTTGCACAGTTAAAACGAATATTATTTAAATTCATGCATTTAAATAATTTTAATTTTTCATAAAATTATTTAAATGCATGCAAAGTGTAGGAACCCTAAAATTTTCTTTGTCTTAAGTATAAATATGATAATAAGATAATGACAATGGCCTCTAAAAGGTTTAAATTTGATCAAAATTAATTGTTAGATTCTTTATTGAAAACCAACAATTAAATAATCAAGAACTACAAAACAACATTCTAAGTATCTATAATGCAGATAGTTAATACCAGAGACATACAAATATTTACTTATATGAACAGAAATAGCTATCATATCTTGTAGGTTTAAGACTATATATTCCTTAATTGATTCATATGTACTATCCATAGTACTATGCTAGTATGTTTACAAGTCTTCGAAGTTTTGTATAGAATTTAGTTCCTATACATATATATATCTATACATAAGTAAATTGATCCACATTTGATTTTTGACATAGACATCGGAGAACACGTAATCAGAAATGTAACCAGGAGCACTCCTCTTATTTTTATGTTTTCTAATAGAATAAAAACGTTTACTATATAAATATAATAAAATATATTCTTCTGCTTATAAAT
>LQNK01000060.1:167888-182218 GCA_001586405.1 Phoebis sennae | reverse complement strand
GTCAAACCTGGATAAGTGAGAAAACTCTATAAGTGGGAGTAAGAGCCAGGTCCCGGCATTTTTAGCTCCTAAAACCTCTATTAGTGAGAGACAGAAACCTCTATAAGAGAGAGTCGTTTTTCCCTGATGGACCTCTATAAGTGAGACTGCTACTTATCTTTACCTCTATAAGCGACTGTCAAGGTTATTTATTACTAGGCTTTTGACGTGGCTTTGCTCGCGTGAACTACAAATTTCTGTATTTTAAAGAGGGGCGCAACAAGTTTTAAAAAAATGAGCATGTAATTTTTGGGAGATTTTGGGAATAAATTGAGTGATTTTTAACGTCTTAATCTATTCGTTAAGATTATAAAAAGTCACCCTGTCGCGGTCGCGCGGTACGACATATTTACGACTTAGCGTATATCTCAAAAAATATTTATTTTAGCCAAAAAAACTATTTAGAAACTGTGTTTTATTTTGGAAGAACTAACTATTAAGACCTATCCAATGACATGTCATGACATGTCGTGACCTGTTGTGACTTGTTATTGTTGCGTACCTCTATAAGAGAGAAACGCTACCCATGAACCTGCATTAGTGAGAAACTCGGGTTAGTGAGAAACCTGTATAAGCGAGAATGATGGTGTGGACCCTTGAACTCTTGCTTATCCAGGTTTGACTGTATATCTATACATAAGTAAATTGATCCACATTTGATTTTTGACGTAGACATCGGAAAACACGAAATCAGAAATGTAACCAGGAGCACTCCTCTTATTTTTATGTTTTCTAATAGAATAAAAACGTTTACTATATAAATATAATAAAATATATTCTTCTGCTTATAAATCAAACCTAAAAAGTTGCAATACTTATCATAACTATAACAATAATTTTGTTATGATTATCGAACCCATGGGCCCCCTGGCGCAATAGGTACATATTGTGATAACACTGCGCCGAATCATCAATTATTATGATAATTCTTATTAATCCATATGATTTTGCAATTTAGGTCTTCATAATACGGCTCACCTAGATTACAAACCACACAGTAAAACCATATTAGAAAGGTTATTTAATATTAAAAAATAATTCTGGATCGCATTGCAAAAAATATAAAGTATCAATGTCACACAGATTGTAATTTGTAATGTAGTTACTTACATTATTGATGATTTAAGTAAAGAAGGTTACTGCCTCCGAATAAATGTTATAAACTACTCGTTTTTTTTTTGTTTTTTTAGTAAGTTCAAAATGAAGTTTTTGTTGTGTTTACCAGTATGTACTATATGATGTCGAAAGTTTAAATTAGTTATCAAGACTTTTGTAGCTTTGTCAACTGTCCGAGTTTAATTCAAAAGAATGTACCTTATGTTAATGATAGTCATTCAAATTGGTAAATTAATAACCTAAATACAAATAAATGAACAAATTTTGCTCAGACACAGAGACATTATTAAAATATTTGAAGACTGATCCATAATTGCTACTACTCAGTACATAATTGCTACTAATTAGTACGAAGCATGTAACGTAACTAGGTAAACGAGTTGAAAACGTTTTTAACGGTTAATTAGGTGCTGTAATGCTGTCCGTTCATTACCAAAAAAAATATGTTGCAATGGCTAGTATAAATAGTGCGATGTATGTATCAAAAATAAGGATGGGCGATAAAGGCTTGAGAGTCCACGTACGTACTACCTACGTCCCGATTTCAATACATAAAAATGTAGTACACTTCTGTAAACGGAAAATTGGGTTTTATATTCTACTAGCAGCGTCCCGCGGCTTCACTTACTGTCTACTATTTAATAATGAAATACAACTTATGTACTTAAATTATAAAAAGGATGGATTTGTTTGTTTGGTTGTTAGTATACAAGAAACTTGTATACTACAAAACCGATTTGGATGAAATTTTGTACAGAGAAAACTTGTTTAAGATTTCATCAATGATTTTCAAGAAGCGTTTTCCAATGCATGCAATACATTGCATTAAAATGTTACTAACTAGACTAGATATACCCTGTAACGGCTACAAATGGGAAGGGGGGAATTTTAAACTAAAGCCGATAAAACCTCTCTCAAATTAAATTGACAAAAGCAACATGGAAAGTATTAATTTTCATCCATTACATAATAAATGTTTTTACGTATATGGAAGTCCAAAAAGTTATATCCCCATCTTTCGTGTGGCTTTGATTTGCTCTCAGGGGCTGTCATGGTATTCTCACTGGGTGAGAACCGTGTACAGATGCAGATGGTACACCAGCAACCAGCACTGATTACCTTATCATCTATAATCGTTGAATCGTACGTATCCCACAGGTAAGTAGAGTTGCCTAGACGGCAATGTTGGCAGTGGCGTACTATGTCAAGCGGTGTCCCACAGAGCTCTGGCCCTTAGACCACTTCTGTGAAATATTGGATATTGTTTTGCGTCGAGTGGTACGAACCCCGAAGATGTTGTCGTCACCTGTTTTGCTAACGATACCTTAGTTGCTGTTTGGGGTGAAATTTTCTCAAATAATTCTATTAAAAAATAATTTTTCAAATCGGTCCGATAATTTATGACTCATTCAAAAGACAAACTTTTTATGTGAAATGATTAAATAAATGATTAAACTATCATGTCGTTATCATATAATAGACATTCATAAAAAACTTAAGTTTAAGTACCTAATTAATATGACACAATTATAAACATAAATAGTAGATAAATACCTACATTGCAATTTAGATATACTTTTACCACCGATGAAATAATACTATACTTACCTACTCTTTTACGAAAGATAATGATAATTTAAAGCGCAATGATATGTTTCAAAGTCTTCAATATTAAAACCGTAAATAGGTACTTAGACATGAAATCACAGTCAAATATGATATTGAAACTTTAATTAAAGGTAAACTGTTTTATTAAGTATCTCCGCTTTAAAACGTTTAGCACGCGATGTTTACCTGTTTATTGAAACTTGAATATATTATTCAAAGAAACTATTTCTTTTCATTCATTTAGATATATCTTCGTTCATGCGCAAATAAATGCAATAAACTCGCGCGAATCTTTTAAGGAACTTGACTTAAAAGATAACCCAAAGTGACCTATGTTTACAAAATAACAGCGTAATCTTATAATCCTTTACAAGGAATAATAATAATTTTAATATCACCGACATAAAAGCCAAGCCAAATATAGGGATTTAAAAAAAAAATTGAATATCATCATGGTTAAAATTGCTTAGGGTTCTTATTTTTCATTGACTAAGCATGGGATTTAAGCGTAGATAAGAAAAGGCGAGACTTTTATTTCTAGAAAAGATCTTTTGCCTAAGGACATAATAGGACGTACCTTTATGAGCGAGTAAGAACATCAAAGAGGAACTATTTTTTTTATGTCAAAGCTAGCAAGCGGAGCACAAAGCACCTATTGACCAACCGAAGGCCGTGAACATCTTTTTTTATGTTATAGCAGGCAAGCGGGGCATGCGGTTCACCTGATGTTAAGTGACTGACCGCAGCCCATGAACATCTGCCACATAAAATGTCGCAGATACCACCGGAGCGAGCTTGGCCCATTTGTGCAATGCTCGGCTCCCATTCTTTTATAGCTGAAGATGTTATGCAGCAGATTACCCTCTGTCGCCTCTTACGACACCTATGGGTAGAAATGGGGTGGTGACACACATATTCTAACACGTCGCCACACGAGTAAGATCTACATCAAACTGTCTCCTCCTTTAAGCCTCCTTCTAGGGAGAGGATAAGGAGAGGATTAATGAAGGGAAGTTGGGAGTGGAGTAGAACAGGGCGGGAGAGGACTGGGATGTGAATACAGGTCTCTGGGCCCCGCTCACTGTATGAAACACATAATTGGTGTAATCATAATGTCATCAATACTTTTCATGTTGTCAAGGTAATTTTTAAATGCAAATGACATTAAATTTAATATCTATGTGAATTTATCAACTTAATTATTAGTGCACAAATGAAAATTCCCATATAAATATGAACAATTTATTTTTTTAATTTCTTCATAACTTACATGTGATTCTATTTTACTAACTAAATGGTATAAACAACTGGTCACACTCTCAATTATAGCTTTTTAAGAATGTTTTTACCTATTGACTTTCCGCATTATAATATGCGAAAGTATAACTAGTTGAAATACATCCGACTACATTTTCATTTGCTTAAATTACTAGTTTATTCTTAATAGCAAATAAAATTAAATAATGCTAACAATTGCACTTTGAATTTTTTATTATCCCAATAAATAATAATACTTTAGTATAATCTTACCAAAGATTATGTATTATGGTACTTCAGAAGAACATAATATATAGTGTTAAAGGTGGAAGTGAAATTATAACATCACAAATCTATTGGTATAAGAGATATTACAAAGTATTTGATAACAACATTGGGACAATGTTATAAGTTTAATTTAGGAAGTCATACTTTATTCATAATTATTTTTATGCTGATTTAAGGATACCTTTACTTTCTAATTCTTGCTCAATAGTTGTACCTTCATATCTAATTTTATCTTTTAAAGCTTCTTGTAACATTTGTGCATCAAATCTCTGTTTTGACCATTGCCATCTACAATAGGACCAATACAACAGTGTGGTTGTAGCAAATGCTCCAACTCCTACATGTTGAGACAATAATGGTTTTGAAGTCTTCATAAAAGATGCAAAACCAACACCAATTCCTGATGCTATCCCAGTAAGAAAGCTTTCTCGAAAACAGGGTATCTTTGATAAGTCACGACCAAAGAGCACTAATCCCTGAAATGTATGAATAAAATAATGAAATAAATTCCTTTCATAAAATGTAATTGATACTGTTGAAACTAAACACAATTATCATTCTTAGTCTGATTATTAATTTTGTGTGAACTCTGTCCGAAGCAGATATTATCACGGATTTGCCTTTTAATGTATACATCACATAATTTATTCGTTAAAAAATTTATTTACACTTAACCTTATCAAATGTGATCACTGAACAACTTAATATTTAAGGCATAAGATAACTATGGTTTCAACGTTGAATTAATTAAATTTTAAATTGGACAACATATGATGATAACATAACTCCACCTGTTTTTCTTCCTCAGAGTCCTCTTCTAGCATAGATTTTACAACTGTGTCCATGGTAAAAAAGGCTTAAACTGTAGACTTAAAATGATCTGTTTTGATATTATATAATAATTCCACCTACATGCAAATTATAGGATTTTTGTAAAGATAAATAAAACAGCAAACCCCAGCTGATTTTGAAATTTTATTTGTCATTAATTTAGAATCATATCACTGTCACGTGTCAAATATCATCTGTGACTTTTTGACAATGGATATAGGGATGTCAGTCACCTACGTGACAGGGAGTTGCCATTTTGAAAGAAGAAGAAGACAATAAATAGTGTTACCATGACAATATCTTAAGGCTCTTCTCGCATTACGATACAAGTAGGATACGATGTCGACATTTGCTACTAGTTTAAGACTCCACGCTCTGTTATGCGAGTCCCGACGTTTGGGTTTTCAAAAACAAACTTTATTTTATTCCTAAAAATAACACTTTAATTATAATTTTCAAACTAGTCAAATACCCCGGTTAGCTAACATTTGCATAGATTGTTACATCATAACATTTGCATTAATCCTAAACTCAAAAATTGTTTTATTAAGCTGAATGTGCGTAAATAGCTCCGTTTTAATGAGACGCCCAACAAAGTCTTTGTAAGCAAGAAAATTGTCGATTGTTATTTATAACTAAGATAATAGGGATGAAATATATTCATTTGACGAATTAAAAAATATCATTACTAACCGATTTTTTTTCTTAATTATCGAGATAATCGAGATTATGCAAATAACTTTAAACATATCAACTTTTTTTTTTACAACTTGTTTTTATTTAATGAAAATCGAACCAGCATTTCTAAAGATATAGCGTTGTAAATTTACGTTTTTTAAAATCTCGTTCCTGCACGCGATGACGACACAAGTCATTTTCATTTTCATTCTGATATAACTGTTTTTATGCCTCTTTAAATAGTGGTTTGAGTTCAATATTTTACTTGTAAATGATTTTAGTGTACAATTTAAAATTATTACTCATTTGAGATGGTCTACGTCCGCGAGCTGGAACGATTTTTGGGTACCTAGGTGATTGATGCACGCTGAAAACTTGTATGATGCCTTTTGCGATCGCAAAAATGGTCGTAGCATTCGCAATATGAGTTTTTGAGCGGCCAATTTGGCCTGCCCTGTAAAACTGCTCCTCACTAGTGATGTCGACAAGGGTACTGATACTAGCTGTGTTTTTCCCAACCCAACGTTGGAGATTCTCTTAAAATTATTACGGTTGTTAGATAGTTTGGTTGTTTTCAAAACCATTCAAGTGATTATTTTTTTACTTTTTGTAAATACCAACAAATTATAAAATTTTATATTTCTTGATGGTCGCATTCTACACAACAATGTTACAATAAAACAAATACAATTACTTAGCGATCATTATAAAATTTAATTTATTGTGATAACCATTTATCAGCATAACAAATGCGCTAACCGTAAAAATACATAAATAAGAATTAATAAATCTTGTTCCTGATAAATTCTAAATTAAAAATTATTCAAATAAATATCTTCAATAATAAGTTGTGGACTTCAAAGTAGTTTGGCGGGACTATGGCAATAATAAAAAAACTCAATTCTTTTTATAACTCCTTAAAATAGGATATATGATGTCTAAAGATTCATTAATTTCCCCTCGAGATTTGCCACCTGCAAGAGAAGAAGTGTTGATGCTTTCATATTGCACATTTATGGTATTGGTGATTCAAATATAAAGGTTTTCGTAGTAACATGATGTTTTGTTTGCATTTCTGATAACAGTACAATTTGTGCCTATTCCATATGACGAAGGCCGTACCTGCGGTAATTGAATCTTAGCTACAATATTCCCCAGGTAAATTAATTTTTGTCACTCACACCCCCGCACTGCATGCTTTATTAATAATGTCGCCTATCATAGATTATTTTTTTCGGATTATTGAATACTTTTACAACAACATAATATCTACTGCTTCTATTTTTTATCTGTATATTAACCCCTTTTTGCAACGAATGTCACAGAGTATAAAAACTATGGTTTTTTCTATAAACATATAGGAAAAGTATATTTACCTGTTATTACCATTTTGCCATTCACAAATATTAATAGGACCACTCTTGGCCGAACCATTCTGTATACCAGGCCAGGAAATAACTCTGGTTCATATGACGCAAATTGACCGTGTGCCTGTTGCAGTGCCTCCAATCTTATAGGAAATCTTAAATCTGCAGTAGCAATAAAATTTTGCACTTTATAGTTTAAAAATTTTGCCTGAAAGTTTAACAACAATTAATAATAATAATAATGGGGTGTTCCAACACCGCTAACTTTCAGACTCAGGTCTGTTACTGAGATTTCTTTGTCAAAAAAATTCCCAATAACATCTTTTTGGCCCTACCCGGGATTCGAACCCGGGACCCCTCCCCGAACCCCGGACCCCGGGATAGACCAACGGATGATTGAAGGTATGGTAAAGTTTAATTTAATGATTTTTGGTATGGCGGTAGGAGAGGAATAAGACGAACATACGAAATCATTTGTTACTTTCATCTGTTTACTTATAATATAGAATATATGCTTAATTATATTAGTTATATTTATAGATTTATATAACTCTGATAGGTGGCCAAATCATATATTACTACTACTGACGTTTATAAATATTTCTATTCATTAAATATTCCAATATACCCAGATTTGTATTTCGATTTGTTTTTCATAAAAACTGAGCTTTAGAGACATTTATGTATAAAATTGCTAGATACACAATCAACGTCTCAAAAACGTCATAAACGAGATCACAATTTAGAATTGTGCGCAATTAAAAAGAGTGCACAATTTACAATTTAGAATTGTGCACTTGTTTTATTTTCATTTCAAATAGTTACGCGTTAACCGGTTCTTGGAACGCTCGTTAAAAATGCCAGAGAGTCTTTTGAGAAATTGTTATAATTTTACGTCAAGAAGTTTTTTTAGTAAGGATGGGATATCGTACTAACGTAACGTTCAGTAAAAACTACTATTGATTTATTTTTGTTGTTTTTATGAATGTAAAATAATGTATAATAATTAACCGCATTTAAAAGCCTTAAAAAGTATTTTATTTAATATGAAAAGTACTCGCGTTACCATAAACACAAGGAAATACTATAGCATAACTACAACAGTTTACTATGCATGTATAATTGAGTGAGTGGAAGGGATTTTACCGACATTTTCGCGCGTTACTTTTGTATGAGACTGCATGTGGGATTTTTAAATATCAATGATTAGAGACTACATGTCAGGGAATTGTAGTGAAAAATGCAACATACTGTTAAAAAATACCAAGACAATTTTATGAGCCACCAAAACAGAATATGAATATGAAATATGAATATTTAATTTGTATATAGACTAATTAGAATTGAATCCAAAAGTTAAAAAAAAATTAAAGGCATTTTTTGCAAAATCTTAGTAATATTAAATTAACTTACTGGAAAACCTAACTTCTGAATAATTCTTGCAAACTTCCTAGCTGAAATATAAGCATCATGTTCATTTCTGGCTCCTGTACATACTATTTTTCCTGATCTAAAAAAATATTTCCCATTATTTACTATTGCCATTTATGTATAGTGGAAGACAATTCCTACTAGTTTAATAAATCTTATTTGTGTAACATGCTGTTTTACTCTAATTTGATAAATTAATTAAAAACATATCATTTGCATAGTCTAAAAAAGATATTAATTTATGAAATTTTTCATAAAAACTGAATGTAAAGGCATTAAATTATTAAAATTAAGAAGAATTAAAAATATACAGAGAAAACAGCATACCAACTTATATTTTAAAGTGTAGTTAAAAATATAAATAAAAGTTTTACCCCAAGCTCTATGACCAACCTAAAAACTAATGCTGTTGCTCTAGGCTCCAAAATTTTCATTACAACACCATGAAATCTTGCTGGATTATACTCAGAATACCTTGTCCTGCAGTAAATATCTAATAAATTAAGTTCACACCCCAAACTTACTGTGGACACACAATTCCTAAAAACATAAAAGTATTATTATTTTTTTAAATTAACTTCCTTATTAAAGTGATAAAAAAACTGGGAAGTTTATCTTAAATTCTTAGTAGTCCTTACTATAATATATATTACAATCATTCTTTCTATTCTTTTACAAATGTTTTTGAAACTGAATGTTATTTTCAGAAAATTAAACTTACTGTAATTTAACACTACTTTTAACTTGGCTTGCAGCACTTGCCATAGGTGTGAGTGCAGTCATTGAAGAGTGTGGATTAATTATTTGTGGAGTAAAAGACCTATTTGTTGGCGTCAAGGCTACTTCACCTACAATTCTTGTTTGTGATAAAACTTGGCTTGCTGATGTAGTTTCATCATTTTTGCAGTTTGGAGTTGTGTTGCTCTTGGAATGTTCATTATGGCTTAGATTTATTACATCTTTGTTGGATTCTATTGATGATGCAATCTCCATTGTTTTACTTGTTGTTTCCTAATTCAAAATAACAAATTATAAAAAAATCAAAATGGTTTACTACACAGGTTCAATTTTTAAAATGAGTTTTCAGGCCCATGTCCTGTGGTTAAATCAACGGATTTGATTCCTGGCTCAATTAAACAATTTTCAAAAATCCAATGAATCAGTTTTTTTCATCAAAATCAGCCTTGACTCTCCTTTCTGCATTTTCAATGTAAGACTTGGCCCTGAAAGTGCATTTAAAAATTTACCCTGTTTAAGTTATACTCAGGTTAAATTTTTAAGTGGACTAGTTCTAAGTTAGGTTTTCTTTGTATTAAGGAACTTTTTTTTTCTATGTAGCTTCAATTATTCACTAAATATACAGAATACTTAAAAAAACAATCAAGTCCAGATTATACAATAACACAAAAAGTAGGCACTAGTTTGCACAACCCTACTTAAAAACTGGCTCAAAGTAATGTTTACTGCATTGCTAGTATAGCTATTAAAGTTTATAATGCTCTCCCGCAGGACTAAAAAAATAACCAGAAACACTATTTAAAAAAAGTACATCACTGGCTTTTATGTAACCCCTTTTATACATTGACTGATATTTTTAATATTTACTAGCTGCCCACCCTGGCTTCGCTTCGATTAATCAAGTCTTAGAAAGAATGATGGTTCGAATGACTATGCAAATAACTAAAAAATTAAAGTAAGTCAACCATAAGAGTGGACTTTTTTGTAGGTAAAATTGTGTACATGGCTCTACTATATCCTTGGCAGTTTACACAGCATTCGCAATATATTATCGTGATATAATATTTGCATGCCAAGCATGGCAATGCATGGTGACCCAAATAATTGTGTGACTCTAACAATGGTATGTCCCTATGATAATTAAATCGAATTTGAATTATAACACTACACTAGGCACATTCTTCAATATTTCCTATTTTCCCATATTATGTCATAAAGCACATGTCCAGATAGAAAATAAAATAGCGCTTTTTTCTGATCTGGACACAAGCAAACGTGTCAATATGTGTTATTGTTGTAAGGCAAAATTGAGATCGAGTTTACTTACCTGATTGGTGTTTAATGAACAAGGTGCAGGGTCTGTGTCCATCATTTATATATTATAAATAAACTGCGTTAAAAATTAAAATATAGAACGTTTTAAGCCCTGTTCATAAATATAAAAAATATAATTATAATTATCCACAAAGCCTGGATAACTAACTAATTTTAATATTTAAAAAATTAAAACCATCAGGTTCTTAATCACTTAAATGTAAACCTTAAATTATGATATTAGAGTAATCATAAAGTTATAAATAAGAAAATATTGGGCACTAAAAAACAGTTTTTAATTTAAATCATCATTTAAATTTGCAAGTCGCATGTACTTTGGCATGTACGAAAACAATGTTTTGGTAATTTCAAGCTGACATTTGACATTTTTTTTTTTGGGAATTATGAAGGTTGACTTTTTTAAGATACGCGTCCACAGGTTGATATCGCAGGCATTTGGTTTATTTAAAAAAAATGCAATCCTACGTTGCAAACATGTGGATCATTACAAAAACCAACGAATAGTAATAGTATGAATCTTGTGATTATATATTTAATAAAATTTATATCCTATTCAGAAAATCTACACCTAAAAATATATACCTACAATCAATGACATTAAATAACTGTAGATATGTTACTAGTACGTTTATTTATGCTTTGAAGTTGGTGTTTTAGAACATCTACTTCAAAACATAAAATTCACTTGGTTACGTACATTATTGCAGAAATGTTGATAAAACTTGACATGACTTTTTGTGTGAGTTTTGTCAAAAATCTTTAAACCTTCGTATGCTTAATGAAATTGCAGAAAATCGTATTATAAATACTCGAAAATACAGAATTTTGAGCATTTTTGCCATGTCAATGATTTCATAGATTAACAGTGGTAGAATTGGCATCGGCGGCATTAACTTAATATTAGACGTCATCTGCCGATGTCTCCACGGACGTATGTATAGCGCAGGTTTTACTAACTAGTAATAACCAATGTATTCTGTGGGTTTTACATTATTGCAATATTTCTAATGAGATTGTTACTGTATAAAAAATATAATTATTATTGTCTTTTCCTTTGCATGTGATCAACTGTCAGTGCCAGTTGTCGTATGTCAATGTCAAGCATCAAATTTGTTGACAGTTTAGATTTCAGTTCTACCTAAAAATAAATCGGGATAATTTTTATCCTGAATTATCTTAGTAATCCTGTGTTTGTGCTAATAAATTAATATTAACAAATAAAATGGCTCCAAAGGCAGGTGGAGATTCGGCAAAAGTTAATTCAGCTGTGTATAAAGACAAAAGTAAACCAACTGATATTCGTCTTAGTAATATAAATGCCGCAAAAGGTAAATAAACTATTATTTTCTTAAAAGATTAATCAAAATGTATAAAAATATTAACACACGAATTAAAAAACGTTTGTTACAAAATTCTTAACTTCATCTCACACTTATTATACTTATTATTTCATGTTATGTTATGCGCCTACAAGCAACGAACACCTGTTATATTTTTTGTATTTTTCATTGATAATAACGAAAATTTGGTCTAGAAAATAACATTTTCGTACTAACTTTCTAACAATTTAACAAATAAAAGTCAAATCTTTTGATTATACTTCAAATAATTTTTTACACCAGTTACACCTTTTTAAAGAAGTTGTATTATATTTATTGTAAATTTAAAGTATTAGTAGAAAAACAGAAATATACTTTTTATACTGCCTTATATTTTAGCAGTAAAACAATTTTAGGTATTATTTAATTTTTCTTGTAATTATTATGGATTATAGTTAGGTTTGATTAAAATATAAAACAAAAGTTGTTTTCTATATTATGTATAAATACATAAATCATTTATTTCCTTTCAGCTGTTTCTGATGCTATTCGGACTAGCTTAGGTCCTCGTGGTATGGATAAGATGGTATGTTGAATTGTTTTGTAAAGTCAATACAAAGATAATAATAAAGCAGTATTTCTATCAAATTAGTGATAAGATCTACAGAAACAGGCTAAGAAATGTATTATCCAGTTGTTATAACATTGATATTATAACAACAATTGTATGTTCTTCATTTGCCATAATTCATTCCTCTTATTTGTACTATTATGTATTAAAAATTTAACTATCTTTTTCAGATCCAAGCTGCTAATGGTGAAGTGACTATCACAAATGATGGTGCTACTATCTTGAAACAAATGAGTGTCATTCATCCTGCTGCAAAAATGGTACTAATTTAATGAAATTTTCTAATGATACCTTGACACATAAAGTTGAATATTATTATTTATTATATTTATTTTTATATTTAAATCAATCCATTCTATGGAATATGTCAAGCATATTTATAAAAAAAAAACAAAATTGGTAGTATTGTAACTGCAGATAAATTTATTTCTTTCATGGTGTATACTTACTTATCTTATGATAAAATAATAATAATAAATTTATTTCAGCTTGTTGAATTGTCCAGAGCCCAAGATATTGAAGCTGGAGATGGCACAACATCTGTTGTTGTTGTTGCCGGAGCCTTGCTTGATGCGGCTGAGAAGCTGTTGCAGAAAGGAATCCACCCTACTGTCATATCAGATGGTTTCCAAAAAGCTTTGCAAATGGCATTGCAGGTATTCCATTTATTGTTTACTAGCTTTTTGTTTGTATTGTAAATTCTGTATTACAGAGTTGTGTACACAGAGTAAGATAGTTCCCTATTCCCATAGGGAAATAGGGTTGACCAAAATCTTATATTTCATTTCTAAATTTTTCTATAATTCTCTACAGAATTAAAGAAAAATTTAGAAATGAAATATCTCAGTGGTCCTATATTCCAAATTTTTAAACTTTTGTTGTATCACAGGCAATGTTCACATACATTTTACATTTTATGCAATAAAAATAAAATGCTGAACTAGAAGAAAATTTTGGGCCCTGAAAAAAAAATTAAACTCAAATAGTAATAACTATAAGATTTTAAGATATGATGCTTTAAAAATAGATGTCAAATAGTATATAGTATAAATAAATATTCAATGTACAGAAATGGCTTGGTTACTTTTTAATATATTATGTATAGATTACTCTTTCCTTAAAAGGACCAATATAGTTTAAAATATAACCTGGGCAGCAAGATTATTGCATTGCTTTATTATATAAAATATATTCATATTTATAAAAATTCTGTAATATGTACTTTTAGGTCATTGAAGGCATGTCTACACCAGTAGATTTGTCTAATGAGGATGCTCTACTTAAAGCTGCGGCAACATCATTGAATTCAAAAGTTGTATCCCAGCATTCCACTATTTTGGCTCCCATTGCTGTTCAGGCAATCCGTTCTGGTAAGTTTAAATATTTTTGACATAGTCAATGGTACCAAAAATGAAAATATATATCATGGTTGCAGGATTAAATTTAATAAAATAAATGCACAAATATATTTATTTTTCTACACTTCTACACTAATACATAATTATTATAAAGAAGAATGATTTGATATTTCGTTTGTTTGAATTGAATACACTGAAACTACTGAACCAATTTAAAAAAATCTGTAAATGTAGGAATCCTACATTATCCCTGAAAAACATAGGCTATAACATTAAGCTTCGGGAGTGAAGCCAGTTGCAACAACTATAGTTCTATAAAATTTTCTAAATATTT
>LQNK01000060.1:148961-164221 GCA_001586405.1 Phoebis sennae | reverse complement strand
TTTTTTTCCTTTGCTAAAATACGACATTTACTAAAAAGTATTTTATTTTTGAGCGTAAGATGCTCGTTTATAAAGAAACGTGTGTTTTTCGCCGCATCGGCGGCGCTTGTAGGGGAACCAAATAGTTGAGCAGTTGATAGGGAGCGGCGCGCGCGCGCGGCGGCGATCAGCTCGTCTCGTTGCCGCCGAGTTGTAAGTTGCAAGACAATGTTTTTTGGGCGGTCAGAGGGGATACCTGGAGCAACGCGATGTACATTCCTTATATCACTGTCCTTCAAATCGACCCCCACCAATTTGCATATCTCCAAAGAAAGATGTATTAAATTTTCGCCCTTTTTTTCTGGAATATTTTGTATCTCAACGTTGCAACTACGGGATGCTTGTTCGAGATCATCGAACTTGGAACTTAACATTTGTAAATCCGCGCGAAGTGTAATATTTTCTTGCAACAATGTGTTATCCGGTGTTGATTGTAAATTGTTCGCGCAACACTTCTCCAATTGCGTTAACCGATCTTCCCAACTGTTCATACGCTTCTCAAGGTTATCGATGTCCTCTTTGAACTTTTTTGAAGCTTCTAGAATAGCAGAATTAAGATCCTCGCGCCATTGTTGCCGTAAACTATTGAGTTTTGTATCCATATAGCGAGTTAAGGAATCGGTATCGACGTTTAATATTGATGAAGGGGGTAAACTCGCTTTAGGTGAAGTAGAAATCGGGGTTATATTCTTTTTAACCTTGCACGTAGGACATTTCCATTTTAATTTATTCATAGGTAGTATTTTTTTGAAGTCTGATTCGGTCATGTCCACGCAATAAAAATGCATGACCATATTACACGATGTACATTTAATACTTTCTTTATCAATGACATTCTTCAAACATAACTTGCAACTATCCATGTTCATTAATAAAATTGAATACTATCGAATATAATGTAGTGATAACGCGCCAGCTGATTCTTTTGTTTGCTAATTGATTGAATGCGGTTGAGTGCACAAATACACAAGCGGGTAATAATCTTTATCGCAGTATTGAAGTGTCCGAGAAGAAGGTCGCAAGCGCCGGGCATTAAGCGTCGCTTACGCGTTTCGATAAATCACTACGTAAACTGCACTACGTGTAAATAGTTTTATAAAAATTAGTGTTTTTAAAGACTTACAGGAAATGTTTATGTACTGAATTTATTCACTGATGTAGTGGTGGTGAAAACACATAGATTTTAAACACTTAGATGCACTGTATACCACTTAAATTAATTTTTATTTATCGGAGATTGCTATTGCACTGCTTCGTGTATGAACGTTAGAATATTGAAGGATTTATATATTTTTTTGAGAATAAAATCATATATTTTTTTGACAAAAAGGCGGCAAATTCTTTCTTTTGTAAAAAAAGGATACACGATTGACCCGATTTAATTAATTTTCGCTGACACGTTTCACCCTCGTAACGTCTGATCCCGTGGGAATTCCGGGATCAAATAAATAAAATAAATAATCAAATAAATAACAATATGAAATATTCATGTTTTATTTTTCCCCTAATCCTGATGACATTTAACGCTGGTATGGATGAATTTGATTAGCTGATTTAATATTTGTCTTAATAGCAGAAGGCGCTTTAGGCATAGTTGGTGCTGATGGTCCCATTTGTGGTGTAGGTCCCCTTGAAGGGCCCATGCCAGGAGCTACACCTTGAGGCACACATGGTGGCATGCCAGGCCGTAAACCTTTACCTGTTCCAACTGCAGTGACCAGAGCATGTGTATCAGCAATACTATGTGTAGGTTGCATTCCTGCAATTTAAACATGAAATTATCTAAATAACTAATTATTATTGTATAAATTGTAATTTATATAAGAGGATGAGGATCCTCTAATTATAATCTCTGCTATACGTTACAACCATTCAATTACAATGCTAGAAATTATATGAAACAAACCTGCAGATCTCATTGATTCACCCTCCCAATCTTCTCTGCCTTTTGATATTATCTCCCAGACATGACTGATTACTTTTGTGAATTGAGCTACTTGTTTCTGAAATATTTTGAATATATATAATTCATAAGACTATACAAATTGGAAAGCATGGATTTTATATGTATATTTTTTTTATACTAACTTGCAAGTAAAGATGGGGTCATTAAAACACATGTCATTTATAATTGCATGCATATAAGCTCTTGGGTTTTATACAGTTATGTATATTTTAAGGGAATTTTATTATACCTGTGCAGTGTCATAACTAAGAGTGCTAGCTTTATGATTAAGTTGTTGAAGTCTCTGCTCTGCTTGGGGTTCCGGTTTTGTCCTTAGAAGATCTGGGACCAAGTCATGTGTACAGGCTGGCACTCTGCCCTCTGTAAGCCGGGCAAGTTCTTCGTCACGTTCACATCCTAGTTGTAATGGCAGTACCACCACAGATCGTAGTGAAGGAGCCAATTCTGCTTGCAGAATTTTACTGAGACCTGTCAGCTGAAACATTTTAATTAAGGGTTACCAAACTTGGTATAATATTGTTCAAATATGACTTCTTGTAGATATTGTAGTATAGAATCCCTGGTACACAGTTCATCATTTATAACTAACAAGCTGATTTTTCATGAGTAGCTTCCTTATAACTAGGCGCCAAAAGTTTTTCCTTACAGTAATGTTGATAAATGGTGGCTTAATAGAGTAGCAAGGATCAAATATTTTGATTTGATAAAATAAAAAATATATATATAATATTTTCTTGTTTGTTTTAATCCAAGTACAAATAAAACCCCATGTCAAATGTACCAAAAGACAAGATGATAATGTGAGTTAATATTGCAAGAATCCAAGCCAATTTTCCAAATACCATCTTCATAGAAATGATTCGAGGTAGAAACACTCATGAAGACAACTATCACCTCAGTTACCCGTGACCACACTCTGTAGAATGCTCAAAATGTTGGGTGAATAATAATGTATAATAAACTACATTTAAAACCCTTTACAAAGTATTTTATTTACTATAAAAAAATAAAAAATACTAACCAGCTAATTTGTTTTAAATTGGTGAATTCATATTTAAATAGTCTGTTGCCCACATTGTCCTAAAAATTGCATAGTAGTTTTTTATTTTTTATTTCATCAAATAAAAATATTTTACCCTTGCTAACCTAATAAGCTATCATTTACCAACACTTACTTTAAGGGAAAAAAACTTGGATGTCTAGATAAAAGTTGCTACTATAGAAAAATCAGCTTGTTAATAATAAATAATGAAGCATGAACTAGGAATCCTGTAATATTATTTTTATGTGGGACAAAAGATTCTGCAGTATCCAAAATTCATCAGTATGTGTTGACACATGAGTCTATTAGATTCAAAAACTGCAATTTCCAGCCTAGTGCAAGAAAGTCAGCAATGTCCTTTTTGTTTATTGTTATTTTCCTGAATAAATTCAGTATATCCTAAAAAACATTATCTTAAACCACAAAACCATAGTTGCAATATTAACGTATGTGCTGATAATGTGTAATATCGTAAAATAGTAAAATGGATTACTCCCATTTCTAAAAATGGTCATTGCGGTTCTTTAATTAATAGACTCACATAGTTCCAGCCAGACTTAAGAGAGTAAACAACAGAACTTACATGTCCTGATAAAATCGCATAATTATCAAGAAAACTTGGCCAATGGATAGTTTCATATTCAGTTTCCAACTTAGTTATAAGAGCCTGTATAGCGCTTTTCAGATCATTTACTCTGTTTAAAATAGCGTGAAGGGTCGCCTCCAATTGCTTTTCTTCTCTCTGCATGATTTACGTCGAATGAGGTACAAGGTACACAGATTTAGTATGATCAATGCTGAACTCCAATTTAAAATGCGAAAAATTTATTAATTTCCATTTTTAATTATACAATTAACACAAAACAAGGCTGCAAAGTAAACCAATAGTGATGCTCAAAATGTTTTCTTTTGCACTTTGACGTTTCACAACTTTGACATCACTCAAATTTTAATTTTTCTTATTTATGGGTGCGTATCTACGACATAGTTGTATTTCATTTACATATAAGGCTTAGTCAGGAAACGTGTTTGTTCATGGTAGATTAAGTATTAGTATGAATTTAATATTTCATTATTATATTATTTAATTAATCCAAATATATAAACAAAATACGCTGCATGTTGGTAATATAAGGCAAAAAAATATTTGAATTTTTTTCCCAATATGTACCTAATTTACATCTTGATCTAAGTGATAAATTATGGGAATATGTGATGTTTTAGTTCTAAAATGACTAAGTCTAGTGCAAACTATGTATTATGTAAGTATTATTCTACAGTACCATAAACAAAAATTATTAGAAATAAAAAATATATGTATGACATTGACAAATAACAACAGCTGTTTTTATTATACTAGATTTTTTGTTTGATGAAAAAACACTTTAACAACACTTTAACTTAAACAAGAAAATAACAAAGAATGAATAAGGATTTTTAAGTTATATGGAATTTTTCTGACTTGTAAAGATGTGTAATGTGGAACAAATAGCAGATTGTGGGGATATATTAAGTTTAGGAAGATCATTATTTATTGTGGAAAAGGATGGTACATATTTCGTCAAGAATATATTATACCTTGAAATTCGACTTTAGGATAAATCTGTGAACTTCTTTAAATTTTTCTTGTAGATCCTTGTTGGCTGTCTCAGTGTTTAGTATCATTATCTTCATGTGGTAACTTTCTAACTGTTGGATATAAAAATCGTGTTTGTTTTCTTATTACACAGTGGATAAGTTCTTTAGAAAGTAATTCCTATCTCATATCATGGAGTGGTACCCTCCCTTCTGAAATATCATCAGTTTTATCTGTATCTCTGTGTCCATCACATCAATCTTCTCAGGTACTGTTTAATTTTTTTTATATTTGTTAATCAGAATTATACTGCTGATCGCGCCAGGTTTAAAATTTATCTTTTCATTTTTAAGCAAAATAAAAATTTAAATATCCCATTACAGAATGGACCTGATTGGTTTTGCGTATTAGTAGGATTTGTTAACGGTAGTATTGGATTTTACACAAATACTGGACATTTACTACTCCTAGAAAAATTAGAAGAGAAACCTGTATTGAAAATATCATGCCATACTGGCACTTATGGAACTTTGCCTGATGATATTCATGTTTTATTCCAAAACTGTGTTTATGTTATTTCTGGTTCAAGTTTATTCCCAAGTCTAAGAAATGCTAAAGCACAACTTGCAAAAGGTAATTTACATAGTACATTTTTAATACACTAACACTACAAATTTTTAAGTAATATTTGCTTGAAATTTCAATATTTTAGTAATAATATATTGTTAAAATTCTGCCATTAACTAAAATAATTTAGGTTTTTAGAGATATAAACTTATTGTTTTCCTAGTATATTATGTCTCAATAGTACATGCAGGTATTCAAGATGACTATGCAGTGGACAGCAAGAGCATAAGCATAAGGAAATGGGCATTCTCAGATCAAGAGACCATCACAGATGCTACTGTTGTGGGGCTTGAACTAAAAAATACTTATGATCATCTTCTAGCTGCTTCAACATATGGAGGATATGATATATGGTTTGTTCAAGACCCTTAAATATTTGTATATTATTTACAAAAATATTCTCAGATATTAACCTTTAAATGTCAAGATATAAATCGAACTATTGATTCCACTGTGTTCTACAACTCAATGTTTCTTTTAAAATATTCAAATAATGGATGTGCACATGAAGCATATAAATCAATGGCCAACATTATACATTATTTATGAAGATATGTGTACAAAATTTGTTACTCTGAATTAACTTAAAATGTACTAAATGGATTAAAAAAAGCATGAAGCACCAATTCAGTGTCACTGTCTTGTGACTACATGTTAAACAGAAACTAAGTGTCCTATAATTTTAGGTACCGCTCAGTGCCTCCAGTGAATACATTAATTGCTGCAACTGGTCAGATACCATACCTAGGATTTCATTATGCAATAGAAGGAGGAACTACTCCACCACTGCAAGATGTAGCCCGTGCTGTAGCAAATAAAATTAAATCAGCACTTCCGTATGTATATTATTTAATAGACAATTCTTCTTTAATTTCTAAAACCACCATTATGAATTTATTTCGATCATTGACTGATTGCTCCTAAATTTTTTCACATCTCTGATTCTCTTTGAGACATATTTTTGCACCTAAATTTACTTCATAAACTTATTTCTTCATTATATTCAACACATCAGTCTTTCAAAAAAAATCTTGGTACCTCTTTTAAAACTGGATGTCCACTGTATAAATTTAAGTAATGTTCAATGGAAATAGTGACTTAAATTACATACCTACTTTAAAAATTCATTTCTTTTTTAATAGACACAATTACATATAAAAATTGGCGCATTAATTTCTACTCACTATCACTCATTTCACTTCATCGACGACCCGATTGGCGTAGTGGATGAGTAGAAATTATGTATGTATTTACAAAAAAAAATTAGTATGTTCAAGTATTTCTATAAGTTATTTAGCTTCCATAGTACAAGTTTTGCTTAGTTTGGGACTAGATGGCGTATCATTCAATATCCCTAAATATTTAAATATCTATTTCTGCAGTCATGTGCAAAATACCTTTAAAAAAATGTTCTTCATTTTAGTGGCTGGCTTGGTGGTTCCACAGAAAGTGCTGTTCCTAGTACTGAACCACTTATTCGGGCTGAAACTCTGGCTATGCGCAACGGTCTTTATGATCCTCAGCGTCATGGAACTTCAGTAGTTGTATCTCCTGATCGAAGACTGGCAGCTGTGACTGATAATTTGGGTAGAGTGTCTGTTCTAGACGTTAGTAGGGGCTATCTTATAAGATTGTTTAAAGGATGCCGTGACGCCCAATGTGCTTTCATTCAAGTATGTTTCTGTTCAACAATTATATTTTTGTTGTTGTTGATATAAATTCAAGTAACTTTAATGCTTATATTAATATTTATTTCAGTTGTTTGATTCAGACAATAAAAAACCACAGTTATCAATGGTTAAAGATATAAAAAGGGCAGTTTTTCTTATTATTTATAACCCCAAAAAGGGTCTTATAGACATAAGGTTAATGCAAAGAGGAAATAGAGTAGCAGTTTTTACTGCTACTAAGAATGGAAAACTGTTGTATAATACATGTGGGTTAGTGGGAGCAGAAAAGAATTATTCTCATAAAAAACTAAACTTGCCTGAATTCCAATGTGTTTTAATAGATCCAGATGGTAAGCTTAAAAAATTCAATATACCATTTTATTACTCCTTAGAAGGTGAGCATTTGGAAAGATCAAAAGACTTGCATATTTTACGAGGTATCCGTGATCTATTAAAAAAAGGATGCCAAACAGAAGAAGATAAAAATGAAATTATTAAGAATGTTTCAAGCATAAAGACACTTGAAATTAAAAAACACTGTATTGAATTATTAATTAAATCATACGAAATATCTAATAATATAGTTATAAATTGCTTAGAAATATTTTGGGATAACTTATGCTGCCAAGATAAAAGTGCATTGGATCAAAAAATTAAAAACTATTTTAGTAATATAGTACTAGTTACTTTGTTCTATAAGAATATAAAAGGTGAAAATACTGATGATATGAAAGATTTAGTTAATAAAGTATATCAATCATATAAACTAAATGATATCAATAATGAATTCAGTTCAGAATTTAACATCCTTGAATTTCACCTTTTGGAAGATGATAGTTGCGTCCTAGAACGGCTTTTAATTTTGGCTCAAGAAAAAGAATATAAGGAGTATCAACACGCAAAAGTTACGTTTGCTGATAAAGGAACCAATACTTATAAAGAATTTATATCCATGTTTAATTTGGATGAAAAGAGAAAACAAATTTTATTGAAACTAGATGTGTCCGATGATAGAATATGTACGTTGGCGTCTGATGTTTTTAAATCGATATTAAAATTAAAAAATCTTGCAAAATTAGCAACATTTCTCAGGCACAGCGTTATAGATCCAAAAGACCTTATCAAACTCATCATAACACATTTAATGAACATGCAATTAGAACATTTTAATATAGAGTTAATTGAAAAAATTATAGAAGTTATGTATTACATATGCTGTAGCTCTGAGGATGCTACCAAAATTACTTATAATGAAATATCCTTGTGGTGGGAAGACATTCGTACTATCTTAATAAACATGTCGTGTCCATTGAGAAGTATGATAATAGCGATGGCTTGCAAGGCAGTAGTCAAAATATTTGAAACTAACGCGGTTGACAGAGATGACTGGGAATCAGTTACTGCCGAAAACGCCAAATGGGGTATATTGATTGGTAAACTTGAAGACATATCTATACTTAGTATTATACTAATATTCAAAGATGCATATGAAGGGGAAGCTATGACAAAACTGAAAGTTGATAACATAAATGTTAATTTCAAATATATATATACGCGTGGAAAAGGGTCGGTGACGGAATTAATTGCTAAGTGGCTATGTAGTATGGGTGTCCCCCCTCAAGCAGTTGTTGTTAATGAATTAATGGAAGTCTATGATGTGAATTCAGATATTTGTAATACAATAGGTCAAGATCAGACCTTATATATCTTTATGCAAAATAACCGACATTGTGTCGATAAAAACCCAAAAATATTTAAATGGTTGGCACTTCTTAGACGTCAATTTCCATTAAGCACAAAATCAGACTATATAATCGCTAATATGTGCTGGGAATATGCTGTAGAGTGGCAAAAATGTATGAAAAATACTGATGAACTATCATCTGTTCTAAATTGCCTCGATCATATATCGAATTTGCATTTAAGATTGGGCCTTTTCTCTATAACATGGTGTACCTATTTTAAGCAAATTTTCGAATTGAGTTGCCGCTTAGTAAACAAAGTTGGGAAATTACCTAAAGATCATCTTTGTTCGCAAGATCTGGGATTCAACAGTGAAACTTTAACAAAATTTCTTGAAAATATGACATTTTTTCTAGAGAAATTTTATGAATGTTCGATCACTTTAACCGACCAAGATAAAGAGTTAATTCAATTTGAGAAGATTTGGGATGAAAGTCTACCGTCTTTGGTCGAAGTAGCCCAAGATACAAAAAACGTTAATAGCAGTATGTTAAAACTTTTACACCAAATGTCATGTACAATTTATTACATGTGTTATTTTAATTTAAAGATCTCCAAACCTTTGGATACCCTATATGATGTCGAATACCAAAGTGTACTTGAAGCCTTAGCTGCTAATTCTCAAAAGGTGTTCACTTCGAAACCATCCGAAAAATTAATCAATCCGAGAATGAAATACTTAACAAAACTAATTCGCACTGCAATTGAAACTATAACCTGCGTCGATAACAACGAAATGAATAAAGTATACAATGACGGCGAATGTTTAAAGTGGATTGATAATATAACTACTTTAGCTGAATCCTGGGGAGTCGATAACAGTTTTGTTCAGCGGCAACACGTAAGTCTTACCTTATATATTTTTTATTTGTGCATGCCTACAAAAAAAATAATTTGTCTTCGTTTTGCAGGTCATCGGATTGTATCATTCAGGATACGATAGTCTGGCCGAAAATATTCTATGTCTTATAAATGATCCAGAATCCTTATTGCCACCTATACTTGCTATTACTATACAAAGGTTGAAGAAGAGTCTTGAAAATTCGTCGAATCAAGCAGAGTGGATTGTTTCAATGCCCCCACAACTGTACAAACGCATGCAGAATACAGTGTGTATTTGTTAATATTATAATATTATTCATATACCGTCATAACTCATATCCATATTTTCGAAGCATAGTTAAATAAAATAAAAATGCGTTTATTGTCATAAAAATATAAGATATAAAATTAATATTACATTTAGCGAACATATTACATGACAAAGGGTAATGGACTCAGCATATGTTGCCTGGCAGATCAAATAAGTTAACCTGAACCTGTATTTTTATGAATATTTTAAAATACTTAGTTACAAAATGTTGTAGGTACTAAAAAAATCACGTGACAAAAGGGGAGGGGGGTTAGTCTTAAACCTCACCATGTATCCAAACGTCATGTGATCCATGGACGGTCCCAAAGCTATTTCTTAGCCAATCCTGAGCCCCTGAGATGTTACAGGGGCTGTGTCGTCAATGGGCTAAACAGAGTAGAAAACTTAAAATTTAAAGTACAACGTTATATTTTTATTAAAATGACTAGCTTTCCGTCCGCGACTTCGCTCGCGTGGACCCGGCAATTCGAATTTTTCTCGCCGTAAAAACCATGCTAGAACTTCAACAAACATTTAAAAAAAAGAATTGTCAAAATTGGTCCAGTCGTTGTTGAGCTTACCAACACATTTTGCGATTCATTTTTATATATAAGATATATATAAAGTTTATCCTATATATGGTAAATGCAGTACTGGTGTTTTGTCTCACGCAAGTTGCTTTCATACATAACTAGCCGCGCCCCGCCATTTCACGCGCGTAACCTCTGATCCCTTGGCAACTCCGCGATTAAAAGTAGCCTATATGTTATTCTGAACCTTTACCTATATGTTTACCAAGTTTCATCATAATCGGTTCAGTTTTTGCGGGAAAGAGTAACAAACATACCTCTTCACAACTTTTCCAATCATAATATTAGTAGGAGTAAGTAGCAATTACTATATCGATATTTTTTTGCAGCCTCCCGACGCATCAGTGCCCTCAAATCCATTGCTGACCTCAACTGTATCTCTGCTTCAGAATCTTTTAATACAAATAGACAAGAAGTCCCCCGATGGGTCTGTTGATGTTCACGATTTGAAATTCGCTAAACTTCTTATTGATAGCTGTGAAATTATAATACGGCGGAAATTATAGGTTCTGACACTGTAATAAATCATAATCCGTATAATAGTAACTGTAAATAAATAAATAAAAATTACATTTATTTTCCACTTTTTCCTTAGTAGGCATTCTAAGTGACGGCAGACCGTGCAGGCGACATATTATGTGGTGCCTCGAATCATAATTATATTTATATCGACATTTTTCAAATTGTAATACAAAAAGTAACAAAATCAGTGGGATAAAAACGATTTTTGGACAGTTTTTTAGGGGAAAAAAACTGCTTTTGAAAATTATCAACAATAAAAATCTTAGTATTTTCATGGATGTAACTCATCATGGTTTTCCTTTTGTTTGATTTATAAATTTTGTTAGAGATTTCATCCTTATCGAAAAATGCAATAAAAGTCGAGTGTGTCATTTCAAAAGATTTTAATCGGTTAGATTTTCCCGAATCGAATTTTCGAAAATATTTGAACGCAGTTTTCTTTCTTCTCGAAAATAGTTTTTTTTTTGTTTTGACTTCACTATTTGCCAGTGTCAGGTTTAAAGGTAGGGAAACTTAAAAAATAGTACGAAAATAGTTTAATGTTTTTTTGAGTATTTTTTCTATGTATAAAAAAAAATTCTGTGGATCCACACTATTTAGAGTACTTTTCTTTCATTATAAAATTTCACCTTGTATAAAACTTTTTTGAAATTTATCATTTATGATTATTTCATTAATAACATTTAATGGAGTCAATATATTTTATTGTGAATTCCAAAAATTCTTTTAAATTAATTTTAAAAGACCAAATTAGGAATTTATAATAAATGCTGCTTCACACAAGAAACGATATGTGAAAGAATTTTTTGTAGATCTGCTTTAATTATTTAAATTTAAAAGTAGCGATGTTTGCTTCATTATTATTAAGTAATAGTATTAAATTTAATGAAATACCTCTTAACTCTTCATATTTTGCAAGACATCAATTTTGGGTTTCCTAAATATTTATCAAAGATCAAACAGAGAAATAAAAATACTTTATGGTGCATCAAAAATAATGCAATAGGAGTTTGTAAAGATCATGTTGCCATGTCGTATTAGTTAAATGTCACTTGTCGTGACTATCAAATACATCAACGTCATTTTATTTACTGTCAATTTGACATCGCATCTTTCATCTGTAATCATGAAATTCCTAATTTTTTTGTTCAGACAAATATTAAGGTGATATTTTAGAAAAAAAATTAAATTTTAGTGTTGATTGAAGACAAAAATGTTATGGAGGATAATTCTAGCGCCTGTACAAAAACGCCAACATGGCAAAATTGTATCCATTGCCCAAACTTGCTATTCACTACATCCTCGGAATTTGAAAAGTAAGTTTTTTATCTAACATATGTATATATTAAATTTTTAAATTTTCAGTTCTAAATAATATTAATACTATTTGTTTTCTGCGTTCCATTAAGGCTTGATATGGAAAATCTTTGATTTTATTAAGGTTAGAATATTGATAATATATTTTGTTGTATTAAATATTTTTCAGACACATTCAAGAAAAACATAGTATAAGAGAAGGATCTATTATTCTGTGTCAATATGGACAGAATGGAATTTGTTCTGCATTACAGTTTGGAGATCTACGAAAAGCTGGTTTTAAGTACCATATAAGAAATCATCATTTATACAATACACATGGCTCTGAGAACTGGGATTTTTATTCATCGTCACAAAATATTCCTGCAGTTTTAAATGATCCAAATAGAGGCAAACAAAGTAATTTTTTTACAAAGACTTGGGGTGATAGTTTTGTGGACAAAGTTGAAATATATCCAAGTCCATATTTACCAGAAATAACATTGTTGCATTTTGAATCATATTGTAAGAAGGTTGCTAGGAGATATAGAAGACATTGCCAGTTGAAAGAAAATGTTCCCCTTAAATCAAAAACTCCAATTGTTGAGAATATTTGTGAAGTTCCAAATATATTTTATGAGCAATCTTTGGCATTAAATGATCCAAAGAATTTTTGTAAAGTTTTCCCTGGACTTTCTGACTCAAATGATATTGACTCTGCAATAAGATCACTACAAGAAACGTTAAGTACATATTTGGATGTAATTGAGATGAAAATATCAAAGCAAGTTGCTCAAAAATCTGATGCTTTCTTTCATGCCATGTTATCTCATGATACTATAATGGAGCAAATGGCGCGAGCGATTAAAACAGTGCAAAGTTCAAGAAAAAATATTATTGATGTTAAACAAAACTTAACATCCAGCCCACTGAAGTTAATAAGCCTTACTCGAATTAATCACAATTTAAATAATGTACATGACTTACTAAAACTAATGAGCACAGTACAGCAGACGCAACCAATGATTCAACTCTTATTAAGTACATCGGACTATGTAGCTGCACTTGACTTAATCAGTTCTACACAAAAAGTCTTATCAACAAGATTATCAGGTATTCAGGCTTTTAGACATTTATCACCACAACTGACAGAAATGAAGAGGTTAATTCAAAAAATGCTCAATGATGAATTTTCAAGGTTTGTTGTGACAGATTTAAATAGGTCACAAAAGGATTTTGAAGAGTTACCAGAAAGAGACAAAATAATTTCTATTGTGTCTGGAATATTAAGGTTGAAAGAATTTGAATTTATTGATATTTTCAAAATTGAGGCAATGACTTCTATCCAGGCAACAATAAAACAGAGTGTTGTAGAAATTATATCTGAGAGGGAAGGAAACACAGAAATTGTTTTAAGGGGATCAAATACCGACACATGGCTTTTATGTAATGAAGGAATCACATTCCTTCAAAAGGTGACTCCAAATATAGTGAATTTGTTCCGAAGAATCTTATCTTTAACTAATATCATTCTTGATGTTAGTCAAATGACTGATGTTACTGGGAATGATAGTGAAGATACTTGGACACAAACAGAGATTGCTTCTTTAGAAGATAAAGTAAAAAAGCTAATTTCATCCCTCTCTGATTATAGCAATGAAAGATGTGCTAATCTAATTGTGACTAGAACTGACAAGGATTATGTATTTTCTGATTTATCTCAGTTATCAAAGTTGGCAGAATTGATAGACAATTTTTCTAGAGAATGTGAGGAAATAACAGGGCATTACAGTAACGCGATGAAACTGGCTTTGAGAAGTTTTGCTATGAAATATATTCAAAATTTGCACTTAGAGAGAAGATCTCAATTAACTACAGCACTTAACAATGAAAGGTGGAAAATAGCAGATGTACCTTCTGAATTACAGAGTGTCATTACGAAGATATGTGAGACTGGTGAAATACCAAGGCTTTTACAGTATGAAATTGGGAAACAAGATGGAAAATTTTTAGTAATTAATAAAGAAAATTTTGCTGTTGTTGCCACAGTACAGCTATTGATAAAAATATTATTAGAGTACTGTGATGCAACCAAGCAGTCCCCAGATATTGTTCAATACTTAGTACATTGTATGTTAGAATTAATAAGACTTTTTAACTCACGGTGCTGCCAATTAGTGTTAGGTGCAGGAGCTATACAAAGTGCAGGGTTGAAAACAATTTCTACATCAAACTTGGCACTTGTGTCCAGATCTCTCCAAGTCATACTATGGCTATTACCTCTTGTAATTAATCTCCTAGAAAAGCTTCATTCAAAGGAATTATCTCTTAATGGATTTAATAGTATTGAAAGTGATATTGCCGGTCATAAAAATGAAATAGAAAATAAAATCTCTTTGATTGTAAGTAACATGCTTTGTTCTCAACTGGCAGGTTGGGATGCTAAGCCACCAGTTCCTTCTCAAACATTCCGAAATATATCAAAACATTTAGTAAAATTGCATGAAGCTTTGATTGATATTTTACCTATAGATCAAATTAGAAAAATTTATATGCAAGTCCATGAAAATTTTAAAGATAAATTAAGAGAACAGTTGGCTAAGATGAATATTGTTGCAAATGGTAGTCCACAGCATGGGATTGTCACTTCCGAATTAACATTTTATCTGCAAACACTTAAAACATTGCGAGTTATTAAGGATAGTGATCCAGAAGATAATATATTATATGATATTTGGTTGACTTATGGTAAAGAAACTTAGATATATGAAGAATTTATACCTAAATAATTATGTAAATAGTGTAGGAAATTTTTGAAAGGCAAGAATATCTCCTTTAATTATTTTTCTTTAAATACTGCTTACTTAATTATGCAAATCAAATAAGTGCATTTTGCTGATAATATGGAGATTACAGCTGAACTTGTATAAATATGGTATTTAATATGTGATCTTGACATGGCATTGTTATACCATATTATGTACACACAATTACTGCAGTGAGTACAATGTCATTTCAAGCTAGTTGTTTTTCAAAAAGCAAAAAATATATACAGGG
>LQNK01000060.1:126171-146519 GCA_001586405.1 Phoebis sennae | reverse complement strand
GATTGGCCAACTTCAAGGCCATTTATTCCAGCTAATATATTTATTGCATTTGTACAAAACACTGCCAGCATACCCATGTATATATAATACAGGAACCCTGAAAATATTCTCAATTATTTAATGTTGTTTATTTAATGTTTTCAATAGTAAACATAGAAAGACCATAAACTATATAAATAAAATATCTGAATAAATTTTTATTTTTTAAGTATTTGTATGAATTTCACAATTCCTTACATTTCTAATTCAATGATAATTAATCAATGACTTAGAGCCCATATATCCATATTAGCTCTAAATAATTAATTACTAGCTTTACCCCACAGTTTCATCCACATATATTTTCCATTACCATGGGATTTCCAGAATAAAAGCATCCTATAGTCCTATATCCCTTGGTTTTCAAACTATATTGATACAGAATTTCATACAAATTGGTTCAGTGGTTTAGGTGTGAAGAAGAGACACACCAACAGCCAGAGCTATATTTTTGAATCAGATTAAGTTAAGGAGAATGTAATGAAATCCTTAAAATATATTTGATATTACAAAACAAATGGTTACCTATATTGATTGTTGGCCCCAGATACTCTCTTAAAGGTATAGGCACAACAATTGTTGTTGAGTTAAAGTTTACATAATAAACAACTAATAGTGGTAGTGATGCTATTGTTGGTAGTAAAAGTTTGTATCTCCATCTTAAATCCAAAACATCATCAGCGAAGCCCAGTAAAAGCATGCAGCATATTGATAATAGACCAGCTAATAACTCTGCAAACTATGAAAATTATTATAAATAAGTATTAATACATATTGTTATTATATTATAAACTATGTAATCTGTGTGGCTTCAGTCCCATGGCATAATGGGACCATATATATGTAGCCTATGTTACTTGTGGATAATGTAGCTTTCGAATGATGAAAGAATTTATAAAATCGGTATAGTAGTTTTTTGACTATTCATTACAAACAAAATTTTCGTCTTTGTAATATTAGTTTAAATAAATATAAATAATTACCTCATTATGAGGAAAATTTCTTGTATCAATGAGGCTGTGACCAAATACTATGGGTATGAACAAGAAGTTTGTTACTAAAAATACACATCCAGATACAACACCAATAGCTTCTGGTCTGAAAAACAAAAAATTAATTTGATTCTTCCTTAAAATAATTATCAAGTGTAGTAAGCAATATTAAACTTACATTTTTTCTTTTGACACTTTACATAAGTCTATACCATACAAACCGGCGTTTATGAATAAATCTTTCAACTTTGGTATTAATTCATCAGTGATTAAATAAGCTATGAGTGAAATAATTATGATAATGATTATCGTCCACATATTTAAAATAAAACGAGCATCTTATTCTTAAACTTTGATAAAGTTAAAGCTCAGTCCTCGTCCCACAAGGTGTCTTTATATATTTATTATAATTATAATACAGGTCGTTACAACGCCTTATCTGCTACACTCTTCTCCTTATAACCTTGTAAAGTTGTATGTTGCTTAAATATAAATAACAGAACATAAAATAAATTCATTAAAAATAATAACGTGTCATATGTATCTTATCTTTTAGACGTCAAAACTGAAAACATATTTATGTCAGATTTCGATGGCGATTTAATTTTTGTCAAACATAAAAGGACGCTAGATAGCAAGCCTTTCTGTTGGTATGCATACACAAAGAATATATAACTATGCATACTGCCTATAAATGGTCTGAAACGTGGTAAATCTATGTAGTTTTTTGAACAAAAAAGGATATTTTTGCACTTCTACTAAAATCGCAAAGCAAAATCAAATCAAAATAAATTAATGGCTCCCTTCCCACAGTACATAGATTTTGCCAGTATCAAGTAGTCGTCAAGTATTCCAATTTTACAACATGTAGTGGATGAATCAGATTTAACTTATTGAGGAAAATCCACAGATGTGATGAAATAGGTACATGAAAATATAATCTATCGTTTACAAATGACTTTTGACGTTTATTTTTATCCTTGTCAAATGTCAATGTTAATTGTTAAATTTTATAATTTGTTTATGTAGTTTTCTGGGAATGTAAATTCTTAAACTAACAATACACAATATATAAAATAGCCAAAAACAATATTCGTTGTGGAACAACCAGTAGCAGTTGTGATTATTTAGTTTTAAAACACCGTTTGACGTATCCCTTTGTAGAGTTGAAACTCAACTTAATATATTTCTGTAATAAAAATGAGTACTATGGAAGAGATAGAAGAAGAGTCCAAAGCAGCAGCACAAAAAATGGTTATGAATATGATGCAAAGACCTGGTCAGCTGGAAAAGGTAGGCTCGTTACTATAAGATTTTATTTCTTAGACGAGGTGTCGAAGGAGGGCGTTGATTATTGAGAATTATTTTATTATTTTAAAATAGGAATACAATTTGTTATTGAATTATAAGATTCAAGCCAAATTAAATTATCACAATTTCATTAAGATTATAGCAATAATAGTAATTAAATAGTAATTTCGATTCAGTTATATTAAACAAAATTTTATTTACAATGTATTTTTGTTTATGTTACATGAACAAAAAAATCATATATGTCATTAAAACAATTATAAGGCCATTTATTTAATTTTGTCAGGAATAATTAGTGAGTGCCTTTTTTATTTCAAGTGATATTAAATATTTTGTTATGCACATACAAATATCATTTTTATTATATTTAACATTTTTATATTTAAAGCCTACACAGATTACTACAAGATTGTTTAAAGTAATATTTACATGTGTCTCTGCACACATTTTCAGGGAATAATAATTTATATTTGTAACATTCATATTATATTATTATTACATATTATATTCTACAAATATAAAATAGCAATACCTTAAATTAATATTGAAGCTAGAGTTGGGTTATACTAGGTTAAGGAATTACTAGTGCGAAAATACTAGATACACCAAATAATAAGTTCATCTTATATAGCTTAACACAATATGCAAGAGTGTGATAAATTGGTGACAATAATACAAGCATGCCAGTACATATTCTTTTCCGTACTATTGACATTAAAATACTAAGTATTTTTAACCTGTTACAATACATATACCTGAACTCTAACATTGTTGTATTTCAGGTTGAAATGTTTAAGAAAAGGATAACACATAAAAAAGCCTCAATAGAGGCCCAACTTAAATCAGCAGTCCAAGGAAAATTGGATGGTGTGAGTGTTGGATTGAGGCAGTTACAAGAATGTCTGGATGATGTGCAACAAATCAGCTTAAAGTAAGGAGAAGTAAAATAAAAAATGTTGTTCATAGGTTGTGATATAAATGATTAATCTTTCCATATTTTTAGAATGGATGAATTAGAAGAGCTCCTTAGAGGTGTTCCACCTCTAGTGGCATCTCTTCAAGCAGTAAGGGAGGAGGATTGTAGACATTCTCAGTATGTGACTGCAATGGATAGTTTGAAACATATTTTTACAGTTCCAGAAAGTGTAGCAAAAACTAAACAATGGATTGGAGAAGGAAAATTGTTACATGCTCATCAGGTAAGTTTAAATATATTGGACTGTATAAAACTCTTCCTGAGTTTGCCTTGAAATATAGGTCTAGAACACTGTGGATCATAAAAAAACCCTTTCTTGTACCATCATAGAATAGTGTGCAATAAAATTATATATATACTTATTTTTTTTTTAGTGTCTCAGTGATCTTGAAAACTCTAGAGATGACTTACTATATGAACTCCATAGACTGCCTAACCAGTCTTCACACGATAAAATCATGTTAAAAGCATATTTTGAAGACGTTGGGGTTGTTTCTAATTTGTTAGAAAAACAGATTAAACTTATACTAGCAAGGACCTTGAACACAGTAAGAAAAGAGCCAACTGTAATTGTGACTGCTTTGAGAATTATTGAAAGAGAAGAAAAAAGAGACCAAATGGCATTACAGGTAAATTCTTACTCACAATCCAAAAATCTATAAGGTTTTTAGTTTTGTGTATAGTTAAACAGGTACATCATATAATCTTTATGATAATAATTATAATGATGATGATGAAAAAAGCCTGCGCCATTTACCTGTATAATAGCTTCTAGGCTTGTATTAAGTAAACAGTATCAGCAATTTTGCTCACCACCTCTTTATGAGATAAGATGTAGCACATCCTTCACCTCTGCACCTAAATCCTTTGTCACTACAATACAACTTTGCAACATGCAATGTGAGGCCAGTTGCAATTACAAATTATCACCTATATTATTACTGACTATACTAATTTTTGGAAATTTTTACATTAAAATGTTATTTCTAATTTATGTATTTAAATAATCTTATTTAATTTACAATAAGGAGGAAAAAAACATGTGAAAATCTCTAAATTTAATTAAAATAATTTAACATTTTGAATGCTAATAAATTAATTCAGTCAATTTATAAAATTGATATTTGATCTGCCTCTCTGACGACCCGTATATTAATGAAAAATAAATCGATTGCACAAAACTTCATATGTATGATCATAAATTTAGATTTTGCTATGAGATTTATTCTGTTGTAGCAACAAGATCAATCAGGCTTTATGCCACCGGGTCGACCTAAGAACTGGAGAAGAACCGCATTTGAAGAATTAGAGCGTGCTGTCGCTCAGCGTATCGAGGGCACGCGAGTTGACGAGCGAGAAGACAATAAATTGTGGCTTATCCGCTATCTAGAACTAACGAGACAACTTATTTTAGAAGATTTAAGAGTGGTGAAAACCTTGTGTGTCCCTTGTTTTCCACCACATTATGATATTGTTAATAAATATGTGAATATGTATCATACATGCCTCTCTTGCAGTGTAAGTTTTTATTTGCATAACTTTTATGTTCATTTAATGATATTTTAATAACTAAGTTTAACTTATTTTTTCCACTCCATGTGACTGAAAAAATTTGAGTTGTAATTCAAGTAAAAATATTTTGTAGCTGCAAGATGTAGTCCAGAATGGTTTGGAAGGTAACGAGTATGTCACATTATTATCATGGATTCTAAACACATATCCCGGTCAAGAGTTAATGGGAAGCCCAGAGCTCAAAATCGATGTATCTACTCTACCACCTTTATTGAGTAATGAGATGATGCAAAAGTTACAGGATGAATATTTACAGGTATTATAATAATAGTAATAAATTATTTATTTATTTGAATACTCAGTATGCATAAAGGAGAAATGATTATAATAAAAATTTCTTTATTCATGAAACATTTTACGGTAATACATACATAAAAAAAATTCATACTTACTTACAAACATACAATCGCCCGGCCATTTTGACTTTGAAAAATATAAAAATAGAATACTTTTATTGCCATAAAACTAGGCTTTTCACTAAAAATTAAAATATACAAAATTACAAAAGAATAGTTAGGTTACCTCCGTTAAAACAAACACAAGACAATACTAAGAGAAAATTACTTTAATTTTTACGATATTGTATTGATTCGAACAGAAAATGGAGTCGAACTACCGCGAGTGGATGGACAAGACGTTGGAGTCGGAGCGCGCGGAGTGGGGCGGCGAGCGCTCGCCCGACGTGGAGCCGCACACCGCCGCCTTCCACACGCACGCGCCCGTCATCATCTTCCAGATGATCGACCAGAACTTGCAGGCAACCATATTTTGGCTTTAAACAATCACTTTTTTATGTTATAGCAGGCAGCAGGCAGACAGGGCATATGGTTCACCGGATGTTAAGTGTCTGACCGCAGCCCATGAACATCTGCGACATTTCATGTCTTGCCGGCTTAAAGGAAGAGGAAGGGATAAGGATAAGGATTAATGATAGGAAGTTGGGAGAGGAGTAGAACAGGACGGGAGAGGAATGGGATGGGGATATAGGCCATTCTCATTAAAAACTAATTGTTTTTTTGATGCAGTCCAGAAAGACGGTTTTCTATATAGTTTTCGACAAATATCAATTCAATAAAGATTACGAGATTAGATAATCCTTACTATATTATTTTCTTTATGTTTTTAGGTTACAGAGACGATTACAAAAGAAATAACGTTCAAGGCACTTTTATTGAGTATCGAGCAAGTGACTAGATTCGGAAATATGTACAGAGAAGGTGTGATTCAATTTAAGGTAAATAAATTTAATTAAAATATTTTATATGTTTTTAAATGAAATTTCAAGTGGATTTGCATTTAATGTTTGAACGAATTTTATGTCCAAATAAACTGTTTTTAATTTTTTATATAATTAAAAAATATATTTTTATTTACTTGAATTACTAGTTGCAAATAGTCACGCAATAGGGGCATCAATCAATTCCTTGTTAAAAGTAAGGCCGTCACAAATTTGCCACTTTAGTGCATAGGATATGGACGTATGTTTATGTACTCCTCCAAGGAAATTAAAATTGAATCCGAACCACGACTGGAAGGCCCCAAGTATTATTGTCACTAGGAATTGTGATGGCACGAAGATACAAACAAGGACAAAATATTTTTATATGGAACGCCCACTTCGCGAACCGTTCCCGCCCTTGCACCACATGATCACGATCGTGATCAACAGCGAGCAAGCGCTGCGCTATCTATTTCACTTTAATCCGTTTTACCCATCATCATTCTTACCATAACTTGATGAGTTATATCTCACGTAGTGTCATGACTTCTAAACCGAGCTATTGATATTTATTATATTCACTATTTGTTTTTGGGACCTAACGTTCAGTCTCGTGGCTCGGATCCATTCTTTTTACTGTTACGTAATTTCTACTGTCTGGGTGATAATTAATCTATTAAGTATGTTTTAGTATGTGCATCAGTTAGGTAGTTACCATTAGATAGTTAACACGTATTCGTCTTACATATCCTTTCTAAATCTGGTTACCTGGTATAGATTGCTGCACAGCAATAAAGCCGCCTAATGTGTAATTAAGTAATGTGTACAATGCTAATAATAGCAAGGCCGTCACAAATCAAACAAAATAATAATATATTTAATAAAAATAATAATATTAAATATATTTATTTAAGTCACTTATTACCCCATAAATAATTATAAATAAACGAGTAAATGAATGTTCCTGAATATTGTTTTATTGAATGAATAGAACGCTCACTTCGCGGACCGTTCTCGCGTGGCGTACTTCACGCACCACATGATCACGATCGTGAACAACAGCGAGCAGATGGTGCGGCTCGCGCAGCAGACGCAGGCGCGCCACTGGCCGCCCGCCAGGCACGACCCGCCCGCCGAGGACAAGTTCAACAAGATGCTTGCCACCTTCCAGGTATTACATAGATAAATAGATAAAAAAATCATTTAGGATATAGATACACAACACACAATACATAAGAGAGACAGATAGAAGTATAAACAGAAAAATAGGAAACACAGCATGGGAAGAAAATTGTCTGTAGGAATAGGAAAGTTATAGATTACATTTTGTGTTCCAGTGATCAAGAGGAAAACCACCTTCCAGGTATTAGATAGATAGATGGATAAAAAAATATTCAGGGTAAAGGTACACAACACACAATACATAAGAGAGACAGACAGAAGTATAAACAGAAAATAATAGGAAAGACAGCATGGGAAGATAATGCCTGTAGGAATAGGAAAGTTATAGATTACATTTTAGTGTTCCAGTGATCATGAGGAAAGCCATCTTCCAGGTATTAGATAGATAGATAAAATTTTATTCAGGAAAAAGGTACACAGCACACAATACATAAGAGAGACAGACAGAAGTATAAACAGAAAAAATAGGAAACACAGCATGGGAAGAAAATTCCCTGTAGTAATAGGAAATTTATAGATTACATTTTAGTGTTTCAGTGATCACGAGGAAAGGGGATGAATGTGAAATGAGACACGATTTCCGATAAATTTCAGATAGTCGTTGTAGACAACAAAATTAAGTAGGAATAAGTACTTAACAATTATTTTAGTGCTGGTAAATTTTAATGAATAGTTGGGATTAGAATGCAAGAGAACACTTTTGTAGATTCCGAGAACAGAGAGATGAATATTGTATGTTGAAATTTTTTGGCAGTGACCATTTACTACAACTATACTACAACTTGCAGTGTCGTTATAAGCATGTAGATAAAATTATATTTATTATATTTTAATATATATGTTATATGTGTGAAAAATAATCCTGAGAATTGCGCACATAATATTAGTAAAAAATGTAGCTAGTGATTGTTATTAGCTCAGTAGCACTCCCTTTTGAATCGGTGGTTAACTTAAAATAAAAATTTTTGCCAAAAAATAGAACCGACTTCCTCGCTCTAAAAAGTAGAAAATAATTTTTATTTCATTTTTGTTGAAATCTATACAAAGTCGGTGCTTTACCTATTTTCAATTTAACAAGATTTTGCACCGACTTTATATAGATTTCAGATCCTTTTTAGTGTCCGGTGAAGGGTAATCACATCATCTAGCCACAATTCAGTTGATATATACATCATTAAGCCTTAACCGCAGAGCTTATTCCGTTGATTTTCGAGGAGTTCCCTGGAATATCTTCCACATGGATGATCAGACTTGGACCAAATTTCTATGGGACCACACATGAACTCTACTCTTTCGAATGCAAAAAGAAAATACGGTCGAATTGATAACCTCCTCCTTTTTTGAAAGTCGGTTAAAATATATGTATGTGACGTTTCAAAAAAGCCTATTTCAAAAATAAACGTATTGAATTTGAATATGTATATACATATTGATTTCGAATACTACGAATTCTCATTAAAAGTGTACGCTATTAAAATATTTTTCAACCTTAAATATTATATGTTGTAATACATTTAAATCATTGTCTTAAATAGTCCTCCAAACTCAAACTAAAAAAAAGCGGTACCCCAGTAATTTATAGTCCTCCAAACTCAAACTAAAAAAGTGCGGTACCCCAGTAATTTATGTCCGTCAGTAATTTATTCGTTGTCCTGGAACGTCACTTCATAACCTTGCGTCATTTAAAATAAGGAATTTCCTTGATTATTCCTATTGTGAGATCTTAAGAGTTATATCGCTCTTTCCTGATATACCAGTAAACAAACTAATCGATAGTAATAACCTTTATGTTTTTGCAGAATTTAAGAAATGAAGCGGCTTTCTTTCTACTGGAAGAAGCATTCTTAGATCTCGAAGAACATTTCGATGATCTCTTTACCGCCAAATGGTTGACGTCTAGCATTCCAGTAGACACAATATGCGTAACACTCGAAGACTATTTTCAGGACTACAATCATTTAAGGGAGAAAAATTTTGAATACGTTATAAATGAAGCGCAGAACCTAGTGTACCGAAAGTATATAACGGCAATGCTGTCGAAGAAAGTGACTTTTAAAACTGTCGAGGAAGCACAGCAAGCAGCTTCTAAAATCGTGAAAGAAGCGAACCAGATAAGATCGTTCTTCAAGAAGATCGCTTTAGCCGCGGAAGGAATCAATGTCGACTGGCCGTTTGAAGTCCTCAGCACTTTAGCAGAAGTAAGTGTTTACCTTGCTTTCTATATTACAGAGAAGGGAAGAAAGTTGCGACGTTTAAAATTTTTCGTTTGTAGTATTTATATTATTTTGAGCAGTCGTATAATTACGATGTTTTTTGCAATATCTCTTTATGAAATACCATACTTTTTATAAAATTATAAACCATATATGTAGTTCGAAAATATTGAAAGTATTATATTCGCAGGTGCTGCGTTGTCAAGACATCGAGATGCTCTCACTGGACTTGCACGGCGTGGTGGACAAGTGTCCGGGAGTCACGGAAGAACAACTGGCACGTCTGGTGATGCTGCGTGGAGATGTTCCCAGAGCCCACGTGCGCGATACTGTGGCTCACGTGTGTTCCTCCCGGAGACCCGCAAGGCCGAACACGCATCCCACTCATCCTGACCTGTTTAAGGATATCACTTTCAGCGACAGGTTACTGTCCCACTTCACGCTCTAAACCAGGTGTGGTAAACATATCGCATTTGATTGCTACAACAGTTTATGATATTTTTCTGTATCTGCATGGAGTACTGGACAAGTGTTCCGGAGTCACGAAGTTCCGTGGCGAAGACTACGTCAGAGATAATATCGCATGTATAGGAACCGCGAGGCAATAACGCATCCAACACATCCTGACCTCTTCAAGGACGTCACGTTCAGTGACAGGTTACAGAATACTGTCGCACTTCATGCTCGAAACTAGGTGTGGTAAATGTTTCCATCGCATTTAACCGCAAATTTGCAGATTTTGTGCATCTGGATACGAGATGTGTATCTGGATCTGCAAGGCGTAGTGAACAAGTATGCCGGAGGCAGCGAAGAACAACTTGACCATTCAATCGGTGCATTAACTTCACGTTCCTCTCAAACACCTTGTATAATAATAAATATTTATATTTATAATTTTTTATGAGTGACAAAAATTAACTGCATTCAAACTCATTTGAAAATGTCCGTGCTTCATTATGTTTAAACTTTACACACATTACTAAAATTTACAGTTTAAATGATTCGGAAAGCAAAAAAGAACACGTGCTCTATGAAGTAGTTTAAAAAACTTGTTACATGTGTTCATATTATTACCAGCTGCTAAATATTTTATTACGTTACAGCAATTACTTAATAGTTGATGTTTTCAATAGTCATTCTTCTGAAGGTATTGGGTAAAAGCTAAAACAAGCTTGGTGCTAAATAGTTATCCTGAAAGTTAACTATATGTAGGTTTAAAGAACGTTATTTCTCATTTCGACATGGTCATTTACATGAAAAAATATATAGTAATGATATTAATTACTTATGCAGGTTACATCGTTCATTAGTGTACAATAATATAACAATGTAATTAGAAATATCCTGCTTAAGCCTTATTTTTTAATAATAAAAGTAATCTTTTAAACATCACAGTGTCCATATAAAGTTCATAAAATACAATATAAGAAATGTTATAACATGGAAATGTATATGTTATTTGTCTCCGATATCAAGTGCAAATTCCATAAATCATGCACAAAATAAAAACACTATCCTCACACTACGTAAAAGTGTATGCTGGGGTTAAAGTTTATCTCGGTAGTGCTGACTGCTGCATAATATTTATAACTTATCGGCGCTTGATACCAGAGGTATAAAGCGTGTTAGTTCTATGTATATATTGTTGTTTATTAGTTTTAATTTGAAACTATCTATCTTTATATTTAAATTATTTATTTTTAAGTAATTATTATATCATTTTTAGTAAAAGTAAAAAATTGAAATAATAAATAAATATCCTCCAAAACATGTTTGTTTTTATATTTAACAGTCCTTGTTACTTAATATTGTTTACAATGAGCAGTATTTTGTATCTCGTAAAAGGTAAACTGTGAAAAAATTAATTGCTACCCTGAATGCTATGCAATGTATGGCATTAGAGTTCCTATTTAAGATGCCTTGAAAGAAAATTCGCTCCTACGCAACTACTGTATACTTTGCCATTATATACCTACATCGCTCCCAAGGCGGGAGCGGACGCGCAAATTGTTTGGGGAATAAATTTCATGTATATTCGTTTGAGACACCGTAAACTTTTTATTTCAGTGACACGTTAGATATTGTGAAGTGCTCCTAAATGATTACTAACAAATAGGTGATATTGAACATCACCTGCCTCATACCGATACATTTAGCTCGAAGGGCGGGCAGTGATTTTCATTAAAAACGTCAAAATGTTGCGAATTGGTTTACTATTGTTGCTTGTTACAGGTAAGTACATTTTTCTCATTTTGCCTTCTGAAATGAATCGGGAGTATCTATACATAAATATCTTTTATTTTCGACTTTCATACTTCATATTTCAAATTGTTAAGAAAAAATATTTTTTAGGACCAGTAATATAAATAATAGCTTTATTGGTAGATTTTATAAATTTAGTTACTTATGCATTTTTGCTATTACGAAATTTTACATTTGTAAATTGTAATCATTTATTATGAAAAAGTGCAGTCACAAGTTACAGCTGTTATTTCAAACTACAAGGAGAAATTGAAATACATAAGTATTCGTAATATTTATTAATATCGACAAAAACATTTAACTGTATGTGTAAAAAATATATATATATGTGGTATTATAGATGAACATCTCGCTGATCTCTGTATTCAAAGATATTGTTTGATTATTCATAGCTGCATCTTTCCGTGTATTGAGAGGGCTTCATTGTGGAGCATAGGAGTATGCGCGTCCTCTTATCCCAGATTAGATAATAATACTAACTCTATCGAATAATTCGAATAATCGGCGCGTGCGATACACGCTGAGGTCGCTGCCGACCGCGGTGGTATTTTTAACATTCCCGGACCAACTCAAGGTTGGCTAAGATAGCCGCTTATTCATTTGGATATGACCTAATTTTAAATGATAAGTATTCATAAATAAAATTTTATTCATAATTAGAAAAGAGAATACCATTTGGTCACATAAGACCTTTAATATTCTAGATTTAGCTTTTGTTATAGTCTACACTTACGTAGTACACGTAGATACGTGAAGCGTAATTTGCAAGATGTAAAAAAATGTGTAGGCGGTCACATTGTAAATCATATAGATGAATGGAGGTTTAAACATAACTATGATCTATGGCCGTGGTGTAGGGCATTCATATGTTTAACTAAAATAAATACCTGCCCACATCCAATATAACTGTCCGTTACGCAAACATTATATTGTGTAGATACTTTAGTTATATGTATATTTTTAATTATTTTAGAAAATGCAGATAAGTAAGGATAAACTTTATTCGTTTACTAGCTTTCCGCCCGTATTGTAGCGTATTGAAAAGTATAGGAAGGTACTATAACAAGCTCAGGAATATGAAAATATCGTATCAATCCCTAATAATATTAGTATCGATCCCTAATCACTTCCTGATAGTTATTTTGGAAATATACCTATTTCATGTGCAGAATTGACCTCTACAAATTTATTATAAGTGTGATTTATTATAAGATGTGTTCTGATGTATGATTACCCACAAATATGTTTATTTTAGCGAATCTATACGGTGACAAACCCAATAGGGTTTTACTGTATATATAAAAAAAAATTCTTTAAAAATTCTTAAACTTGTAACTAAGTATAGATATTTTTTCACAGTTAGCAAACAACTTTCAATACCCGACTTTGACGTACCAAGTCCCGTAAAAGAAGGAGACGACGCCCTTCTACGATGCCGATATAAATTAGACCAAGATGAATCCGATCAGGCGCTTTTCGTTAAATGGTGGTTTAGTCCACCCGTTACGAATGACACTACTGATGAAAAGGTGCAAATCTACCAAAGAATAGTAGGTCACGAACCTTCTTTAATCCATCACAATATAAGTAAGTATGCATAAATTTATTAATATTTATAATTCAAATAAGAATGTACATATTTTGTGAGATTAGATATATTGAATTTTTCGGATAGGTACTTTTGCAATCTCTACCGAATAATCAGTTGCCTGTATCAATTCAGCGAAATTGGTGAAGGGATACTCAAATTATTTTTGTCACGTAACATTTCTAAGTAAAGCTTGATTTCCACTTTTTAATTGTTATAGTACCCACCATTCCTACAACCCTCTACCTTAATTTTATACAGTTCTGATGACACTGCGACTGATGTTTTATACAAACTGTTTGTACAATAACTGTTTCAGAGATGTATAATCTTATAAGTTTTGGAATAGTTGAGGCAAATACAACTTTTAATTTCGAATATGGGTAGAATCGCCTGGGGGTTATGAACGAGCGTGTTTATTACACGATGAACCGTGGCAGAAACTGGAAAACTAGCTGCGCTTTTTTTGGCAATGTAAAAGAAATAGATACCGTTCGTCTTTTTTCTTCCAAGAATTTACTTCACAATTAGATAATTCAGCGAAAAAAAAAACAAGGAGCGTTTGCGGAGGAATTTGCCACTTATTGAATGTGCATCCGATTTATGATTAAAAAATAATTCTTATGAATCTTCTGCGTAGAATTAGAATAATAATTTGCATTTACAGGTGTACCTTTACCTAGGTACTAAAGTTGCTCTATTCATTAGAAAATGATTTAGCATTGGCATGTTTGATGTTTCAGAAATAGTAGAAAATGACGACATTTTACTGCTGAACGTGACTGTGAAGGACTCTGGAATATACGAGTGTGAAGTTTCAAATATAGACGAAGTTCGCTTGCATGGAGAATTAATAGTATATAGTAAGTACCTACATTAATTAATCGAATCATTTCTTATTAAAATTATTAGCTAGCTTTTGCCTGTGGCTTTGCACGCGTTAAATTCGGTTAATTATGTAGTTCTATCCTATCAGCCAAATAGCCTATCTGAGTGTGAATTTTCATCAAAATCCGTCCAGTAATTGCGCCGCATGTGACACATAAACATCCAAACTTTTAAACATGTATACCTATTATTCTACTAACATTATAAATGTTTGAAATTTTGAATGTTTTAATAATATATCATGAGTTTTTTTACGAACAGCTGTCCATAATTGGATGGAATTGTATCTGATATGCTATAAACTGAATGAGGTGATTGGATATCTTTTATTTAGCACGAGCACGAAAGTTTTAGCTTATTTTTAATTCCATTAGACGATTCCTTCATACTGATGATTAGTATGTTAATAAAACAAATTTTCCTTCTACTTTTCTATATGAAAGATCGTACTGTGACGTTAATTTATTGTCGACTATTTCAGCAACTGGTAATGGTGTCGAGCTCGAGGTTACAAGGACCGAGGACGGACCTGATGAAGATGAAGATGAAGACGTGATGATCTCGTGCAAGGCCATAGCTGTGGCGCCCTTCCCACACCTATTCATCTATGTTGATGGGTTTGTAACCGCAGCCCTTTTAATAGCATATTTACATAACATCATAAAATGATTTAGTTCAAAAATCATACCGTAATACGTATTAATGGAATCCTTGGAATAGATGTATCAGAACGATTTTCAGATGACAGCGCTTTAAATATTTTTAAACCGCAGTGTCGATATTAATTCCTCTATCGAAAAGGGGGATCCTCGGCCAGTCCGAAACCCCGGAGATTGTTGTTCGGTTCATATACAAGTATATGTATATGCAAAGTGGCGAATAAATATCGACATCGCGTTATAAGATTTATGACGTCATCGTCACCCCACAGGGCTCAGAGCGGATTTTGACTAAAAGAAAGTCATGCGGTGTCTTAACGATAACATTATAGATATTGGGCGATCATTGGAATTAAAATGTCTTTGCAGAGCCATTGTTAACTCATCGGAGGTTATCACTGTCACTGAAGGAGATAGTTACCCCGGCGCTCGGTACGATGCGTACAGCAACGCTACGATCTACAACGTCGACGGAGCTGAAATCAAATGTCAACTTCACTTCGATAACATTGAAATTACCGATGAGTCATTGATCGCCGTAGAGCTTTATAATGGAGCTGGTATGTAATAAAACTGTTTATAATATTTTATTATATTATCCTTAAAGCTGAGAACAGGTTCATAAAGTTTTTGAAATTAACTTATGAATCATGTTTTTGATTTGTGTCGTTTTTTAATTGGGATACTCGCATTATCCGTAGTTAGTTATTATCAAACGATTATTTCTAATTAGATAAGTAATTAATAAAAATAGTGACGAAGAGTTCTGAATTAATAAAAAAGATTATCGAATCCTCTATAAGGGTAGTTCGAATGTTACAGAGTACAGTCCTGCCTATAGCATTGTGATGAATGCCCAAAGCGCATGGTATTTGTCACTGCATTGTACTAACACACTCAGACTCAGCTTTACAACGCAAAAATAATAATTTTACCGAGGTAGCATTTTCTTGCATGAGTAATTGATAATGATTGTTGAATTATTATTTTGAGAAATGTATCCTATATCCTTCTTCCATTCGATTATTTCGATAAGATACTTGCTGATTCTCATCGAAGTACATTCAAGATAATTAATTGTCCTTATTGTTGAAACGAATGAATATGAAAACATTATAAAAAATTACCTTCCCGTGTAGGTATTTAAATATTAAATGGATACATTACAAATTGTAGTTTACAGTTAACGTCTCATAACTGATGATGTCTATAATCAATACATATAATAAAATCGTAGCAAGTCCAAATTTGTACATTGAATATATTAGGGAAATTTTAATACAGGGCGTTAATATAAGGGATACAGAAGGCAAATCAATATTTTTTTCTTTCATGTCTGTCTGTCTGTCTGTCTGTCTGTCTGTCTGTTTCTTTGAACATCTACTCCTCCAAAACTACTGCATGGATTGAGATGAAAATTTACACAATTGCTGATTATATTATAGGCTAACATAATATGTATGATTTATCCCGGAAAATCAAGTGCTTCCCGTGGGATAGACGCTTACAAGTTTATATTGTTTTTGACTGTACTTAAGAGCAGCAGGGCGATTTTTAAGAAAATATAATTGTGTAGGTATTTAAGTTTTAAGATACATACACAAATGTATAAAACATCAACATTTAATGTCGTTTTAACAAAAATTCGTTACTATTGTATAAAGAAATAATAAAACAAACCCACATAGTAAGTGATTCAAGTTTATTTATCTTTATTTTTTAAGATGTACATACTTTTATAAGAAAAACATATTTTAACATAAACAACTTGATCACTATATAATAATCGTATATCTGACAAAAGCAATAGGCGTTTGGCCATATCGTAGGTCGTACGTAGGTCGTAGGTCCTTCTAATAGTTGCTATAGTTTTCCACAAACGTTTTCATCCATGCTTCTATTCGATACATTTTCAGCAATTCCAAACTAAGAAATATTGTCAGAGTAGAGATATAAATCCTACATCTACCACAAAATTGCCTTCTTCAGCGTCTAAATAATGCTTAAAATGTTTAATTATTGATAATATTTCGTAACAATTTTGCTTAGAATAACGACAAATCGGTATTTTGACTTGTCAAAGTCTGTAAATGTCAAGTTTATTTTTTATTTGAAAAAAAAGTATTTAAGGTGTATTAAATGGTTTTTTTCAAATAAACCGTGAACGAAATACATTCAAATAATGGTTTATTATTTTTTTTAATATAATCGTAAATGATCATCTAAAACTGTAACCTAAAAAGGTCATCACTAATTTATGTCGTAATTTCATCACTCGACATATCGAAACTCATTTCACTTCACTTGAGCGACATTGACGTTACAGAATACTAAAAATGTGAGAATCGAAGTGATTTTCGAAGTGAGGGTGACAGTCCAGAAGAGATTCGAAATCGAAAATCGTATTTTAGAGAATCGACCAGCAGGTGATTGAAACAAGAAAATATTTTATATGATTAGATAAAATGTCCGCAGATCTACAATTCCATTTTTATTTCATAAACATTAGTTCAGTAATGTTGATGAAATAATTTTCTTTGGTTTCATATAAGACTTAACGAGTAAACCCCCCCCCCCCCCCCTGCGCCCATTTTAGGGTAAAAGACGAATGCATAAAGATTGCTTTCAGAGTGTTGTTTGTACGCAGAGTATTTCAATTTTCATGCCAATTTTAAATTTCCATTGCTAATTGTAAGAAATGTCCATTAGTTTGGTTCAGTAATATTATCAAGGTAATACTATTTTAAGGGATATATGGGATACCAAAAGCAAACCAATATTTATGTATTGAATTTCTTACTTTACATGTGACTCAGTGTCTTAAACAAGATTACCGATTATTCAAACCTAGGGGGCCCGGAGACCGGGGGCCGGGGTCCATGGGCCGGGGGCCGGGGGCCGCGAGTCGTGGGCCGGCGGCCGGTGGTCGGGGGCCGGGGGCCTGTGGCTGGGGGCGTGCGCGAATATTTTTTTTTGTTTTGTCATAAGTCTCACTTTCGTTCTATTATTTCTTTAGGGAACATAGGGAGGATGGAATCGGCAAAGATTGCACCTACATACATATTTTGTTTAGGTAGATATATCTCAGATTTTTATTTTGTTTTTAGTTGATTTATTGTATGAGTATTCTTTATGTAATCTGAACATACTTTCCTAGAAATTGTCTGACCTAGAGACTATTAAGTTACTGTTAAGTTTTTAGAAAACATTGATATAAAATGTTGGTTCCGATTGAATTTTAAAATTATACAGACGAGCGTGTAATTAAAATACTTATAATTAAAGTCATAATATCATTTTTATAATAACTATGTTAACTTTGTAGTCTACGCGTGCGAAGCCGCGGGCAAAAGCTAGTTAGTAATACAATAGGTTGAAGTCTTACAAATAATATTTAGACCAATTTAGGTACAATAGGAAATTTTGGAACAAGCATGGCATGCAAGTTTTTTTCTTTTGCGATTGATTTGTAACACAAAAATATCGTTAAACCTTTTAGTGTGTTAAACCCCCAATAGATATATTTTCTTTCTCATCAATTTTTTGTACACTTAAATAAAATATAAAAGAATATTGTATATGCATTAACTCGCTTTGGTTGTCAACGCAGCCGTATATGAATACTATACTACAACAGAGAGTTCGACAGAGATGGTTTCAACGGACGCCACTGAAACCGTTGATATAAACTGTAAGTTTAGAAACCTACCTTCAATCCTTAACTTGAAACACCTATATCGAACATATTACAAAAAAAAAACATTTTCAATATTTCTGAAATTTTCTTCGTTAAGTTCCTCAAATATTTTTTAGTTATTTATACTTAAATTATATTCTTACCGCAAGCAGATCAAAGATACAATCAAAATAATTTAAAATATATATAGTTTAAAATACTTATATGTAACTACATTATTTTATGAAATTATTTATTTATTTACCTATGCGTGATTTAATACAAATAACAGCTGTAACAAAATTTTTACACCGTCACTTAACAAATGCTATTAATTTGACAATTAAAATTAATGTATAAAATATGTGTCTATATTTTTAAAAAAAGCTTAATTGATTAATAGCTATATCACGGTTTCACTCGCATTTACTAAAAATGAAAATGCTAATATTATTTTCTTCTAATTTAACTTTCTTTAAGAATATTTATTGAATTGGTACAAATACAATACTAGTTCATTTTTTGGATACTATAAGTACTGTATTAAAATATATATCATATATATTTGCACCTCGTATTCTGCATCTCGATTCTCGACGAAATTCCCCTCTTTTATTTGTGATGTTACTTATCAAATTGATAATTAAATTTAGTATATAGATCTGGTTATGGTTTCAAATACTAAGTAACATATTATTTACTGGTTTTAAATTATTAAATAGTATGTCTTTTTAATAAACTTATTCCCTTCAAAATATTGAAATTTATAAATATGTTAAATACTCATCTATAAATATATTATATTTATCTGTTTTTTTTATTTCAGCTGGGAACGGCTTCTCACCATCGTGGTCAGCCTTTCTGCTCTTATTGCTTTTAATGTATTAATTTTTGTAATATATAACAATGTTTAATAAAAATTTAATTTTGTTTCAAATTTATTTTATTACTGAAAAGAAACACACAAATATATACCTATATTATATAATATCTACCGTATGAGATTTTGGTCAACCCTATTGCCATAGAAAACAATGAAAAACTTTAAGAAGGAAAATATCTCAGCAGTAGGTACTTTTCTTTAACTTGTGTTGTATGTCAGGCAATTTTTTTTTATGACAGGCAATGTTAAAACTCGAGAACGGCTGAACGGATTTATCTTATCTTAGTCTTGAATTATTCGTGGAGGTCTAGGGAAGGTTTAAAAGGTGAGAAAAATTCGAATAATTGCCGGGAATTGCCGGGTCCACGCGAGCGAAGCCGCGGGCGGTAAGCTAGTTATGCAATAAATATAAAATGCGGAACTGGAGCGAAAACCGAAATATATACAAAACATATTAAAAAAAACTCAACTAAAACCTCACACTGGTCAATACACTTACAACTTTAGAAGCGTTAAATATTTATTTTAGCATAAAAATTATGCAGAAACCTTTATTTCATTCTAAAACCTACCTACTTATATCCCATTTCACCTCGTTAAATGAAAATTATTTTTTTATCTCCGATTACATGTAAAGAGACTGGAGAGCCACCCCTGAAAAATATTTTTTTCAAATAAAATATACTTAACCTTTAAGTTACACCTAACATTGATCTATCAGCATATATAATTTTATCAAAATATGCCCAGTGGTTTGGTAGTTTTTACGTGATTGACGCTCATACAAACTGATAAACCGACAAATTTCAAAAAAAATTCTAACCATGGTTTGAGGATAATAAAACTTACATATTGCATTACTCTTTTTGAAAAATATTAAGTAAATGT
>LQNK01000060.1:106542-125615 GCA_001586405.1 Phoebis sennae | reverse complement strand
CCTTACTTTCAAAACATTTTTTTCATATTTGTGAATTAAATTATTGTATGGACGTCTCGAGAATTTCGGAGCGAATTTGGGCATGTCCGCTCTCTAGCATTAGCTAAACGGGTATGAGGGAAGCAAATTGACGCGCCGACCGCGTGTTGTATTGCTAAAAAACCGATTATTGTTGATTTAACCCTTATAAAATCAATATGTTTCTAATATTTTCACCGAGCGCCCTTGCTATTTATTTAGGCTTTTTTTTAGTATTTTTTTTATTTCCCTTAATCAAATATTACCAAAGTTATATGCAAAAATCTTTTATTTTAGACCTATCTTTGCGATTTTTTTCTCTGCAGCGAAGTTACCGTAATCGTGTTTCAGAGCACCGTCATGACTAGGTTATATGTTGAAGAATCACATATATTTTTTTCAGAATTTAACTGTGCATTGTGAACGAAAAAAACGTAGGTAAAGATACTGCTTTTCTGACTCACCCCGCCTTATAATTTAAATTGTTATATTGTGGCGTAAACAAATACGTACAACTAGAAATAAAAATATGTAACTATTATTTTATTTGTTTGCAACAAAGTGAATGAATTATTCACCAAATAACATGTATATGTTAAATTGTTATACCTAGGATTCTGAGATTGTATGGACACGGTTAATAAATAATTGGACTAATTCTCCTTGTTATGCATTATACACAAAGAAAGATAGTTAAAAGAGAAAAATGTTAGGTGACGTAAAAAGGTGACACAAGCTTGTTAACAAAAATCATTGTTTATTAATTATTATTAGGAGATGAAATATTTATTAACCAAACAATACTGCAATAAAACATAAGGTAATTTTCATTCGATACTCCGAAAATCACGCCTCAATATAACTGTTTCCCGCATAATCGATATTTGATTGGTGTTTTTAAAAAGAAAAAAGGGTTCTTTAACATATTTAGTATATTTACATGTTTTCCGGTACATTTTTATACATAATTATTTCTCAGGTACAACGCCTCCTAAGGGTGTAATTAACATACATTTTATTAGAGGCAAATTTTTATAGCCATTACAACTTTATTTCCATACACACAATCTCATATTGGCACTTTAGCATATTATCAGACACTCATTCGCTTAAAACTTACATTAAATAGCTTTTACATATAAATATCTATGTAGTTGTATGATCGACAATTATTTGCATTATATTGTGATCATTCAAGATCAGCAAGAGTGTACAGCCAAAATATTATCACGACTACCGCACACGACATTGTTTCAGTTATTGTGAAATAAACGGCAGTATAGCAGATTTGGCCTTTTATCGATTTGTTGTTTTCACTTTGATCAAATTGTACTTATATAAGCCTTAATTTAATAAAAATACTAAAAAACCTAAAATAATTACACAAAAGTAAAATAGCTCTAAGTATTCTATCTTTTCTAATCAATATTATTTGTGTGTCTATTTAATAACACAAATAATGCATTTTTAAAACAATTATATCAAAAACATAGCTGCCCAATAAAGTTTATTTTGTGCTTACTTGAAAATAGGCTAGAGTTATATAAAATAAACACTTATTATACAAAATGAATAAATCTTTGGTAAATATTTATAAGTATAAATCTATAACTTACAAAGTAATATCGTATAGTTGGGCAGCATAAATAAAAATTGCATTAAAGCATGTTCAATGAAAATTGTACCTTTATTTTAGTTTATTTTATTTTTATCCCTAAAGCAAACTTTCCAGTTATATGTTAATAAAGTACAATTTCCTTAAAACATAAAGATTTACTTAATCATTGATTTCATAAGTCAGATAGTTAAGAACACAAATATTACAATGTACAGCAGTTCATATTACGTCTATGAATAAAACACTAGAATGGCTGTGAAAATGGGGCATTTAACTTATTTAAAATGGACGCATTATTGCTAATATAGTCGTCGTCACAAACTTGAGGAACACAACTAACATGCTTGTTTATATTTAGAACACAATTATAATGTTTTTATAGAAACAATACTACAATAAGTTTATTGATTGATGCATCATAGCATCCAAATCAATTATAAAAATATATCTTATTTACATTACTTACAAGAAGCGTACACTAATTGTCTTTATTAAACATATTTTGACATTTTACCAAGTAATTGCTTGCCAAAACTATAACTATATTATATTGTCAACAAGATAATACAAAATTTATAAAACTTAAATGTAATAAAAAATCTCTTTGTGATTTTGTATTGTCCTAACAGGAGGAGCAATTTTTTGAAAAGCTTTTCCAAGCTTAATTAATTGTTCTATCATTTTATAAAATAATGGTCAGCATATTAAGAAATGTGATGGAAAAGAATAGTTATTTTTTAAATCCTATTTAACTTTGGTTATTAAGCCTAGCAAGTTTTGGTCGATACTTGCATATCTTTGGCTGTTAATCAAAAGACTTTGGCCGTTTTTGGTAAACGTAAATCTAAGTCTACACAGCATTTTATTTCAACGACATAGTAATTATAAATTCTAAAATATGGTATTGAGAATTTTTTATTTCCCAACATATGTGCCCCGCGGTTTCACCCATGTTATATGTTATTTTGTTAATACCCTAACATTGCTTTATTCTAAATCTAAACAATCAATAATATAACCCTGATAAACTGATGTCTATTTTCATCAACAATTTTTAAACTACATTTACTAAAAATATGTTTTTTAAATTGAAATAGATAATGAATCAGTTTACTTTTGAAATGTTTTGAAAATACCTTATTTTTTGTCAGAAGTATTTGATATTATTATACAAGAATTGTGCCTACTTTTACGACAAGCATCTAAATTAGCATCAGCTGCTGCAGCTACTGATGTTAATGCTACGGTTTTATCAAAGTCAATGGTTGTATAACCAATATTTGCCATTGGTAATGATGGTGCAGTATTGGCACTTGAGCTTTTATCAATACTATTTTGTGAAACCATTCGACTTCGGGCATGTGATGAATAGGATGCTGTGCTTTCATTTTTGGAGCTGTTATATGATTGACTTTCGGGGCTTGCTGCCGAAATATCAGTTTTCAGTGTTTCTTTGTTAGTATCAATATCTAAAACTGCATAATTCACTTCTAACTCTTCAACAGGTGACATAGATGTAAATGTATCAGATTCAGAAAATTTTTGGTGATGTTCATATTTAATGTTCTTCATACCATCAGAAATTTCACCAATCATAAGATTGGCATATGTATTGACCTCTGGATTGGAACCAATTGTCAAATTGCAATATTCTACTGGCCTAGGAGTAACTGGTGTAACAGGTGTGACAGGTGGTTGGTCATTTTTGTTAGTTTCCGTAGGAATGTTATCACTTGGTGCTATGTTCACATATAATCGTGTAGCTTCTTGTGTTTCAATATTTAATTGTGCATAATGTTCACTTGAATGGCTTGTTGTGGGTGATAAAGGATCATTTTCATTTTTATCTGACTCTTTAGATTTACATGGAGAGGTTTGATTAGATGTTTTTTGTAAAGGATTTGTGTCATTTTCCATGTATCTGCCTTTAAGAAATTGTGATTCATCTTCAATGTCTCTCATTGCAATGATCGCCATTTCTTCCTTAAGAGTCTTTCTAAGCATTGCTAAATCTCTATTAAAATCATTTGTATATACATGTCGCGCTTCCATTACACTTTCAGCCTGGTTATTATTATTATGTTCTCTTTTAAAATCTCTTACTTGATACACATTAGTTACTGGAGTATTGGTTTGGGAACGAGGGTATATAGGCATTACTTCTAATATATCTGCACTGGATGGAGATCTTGGTGCTGGGTTACGAGGCAAAGGAGGCATTGATGTGCTCATTGAATTGTTATTTGATGTTGTGTCAGGTTGGCCATTGTCAACTGAAGATCTATGAATAACAGTAGCTTGTAAAGTCTGTCTACTTTGGGATGATGGGGTTATTCTAGAAACTGGATAAGGAACTGAATCATTTACTACATTTCTCAACTGAATTTGCTGTTGCAATGTACGAAAAAGTAAGGATGCTCTGCGACATCGAAAAGCATAAATGCCTTCACCTGTTTCACATCTTCTTCCTACAAGAGATATAATACATTTAAAATGTTATTCCATTTACCAATAGGTGTTATTAATCGATAATATGCAATGAAAGTGCATATTTCTTTGAAATAAAGCTGAAACTTAAATTGTACATGAAAATAAATGTAAATCAATTTATATTTATTTATATGATATAAATAAATGTATATTGTTTTGTTAATGGATACATATTTACCTGATTCAAAGCTAAATAAATCTCCTTCAAACCCATATCGCCTTAAGGAATGTAGGGGCCAAACTGTCGAGTCTCTGCCTTCTCTGTAGAGTATTATGTTAGATTCAGTAATCTCCAATTGACCTGAACATAAATCTGCTCCATTTTCATCAATATTTACAACTCGAAATATATTAGGATGCAAGTCTGATATTTCTTTTTTACTTTGAAAGCACCCCATTACGGCTTATTATATCTCAGGGAAAGATACGATTCTCGACACAAAGGTATTTAAAACATAATTTAATACACTGCATATACATATTAAATCCTCATCACCCATTTGAAGAGGAAGAATCTATTACTTCATTTCACTAACAATAACAAGTCTCATTAATTTTATGTAATTGCTACGTGATTTCAAATATGAATTTTGACAAATTTGACATTTATGGTAAACATACTTTTTGTTACGTCTACCACAGATATCATATTTTGATATAGGTACTACCAAAATATTCCGGGATATTACAATAGGGCATTTGACTAGTTTGAAAATCCTTATCCTTAATTATCGAAAAGTGGTTGAGAAACCCAGATTGTATTTTTTATTTTAGTAAATATTAAAAAAAAAAATACAAAATGAAGATGTGGTACTTGAATGACCCGGCAAAACAAAATTTTGAACAATATGGCGTCAATGACGTCAAAATTCTGTAACCAAACATACTTGAAAGCATCAGTCATAATTTTTTATTCAAATATTGTGTAAGAAAAATAAGTTTAGCTATAGGTACATATCTGGCAATTTTTTCATAAACTCACAATCATTTATTTTTTTTATGTAACAGCGGGCAAGCGGAGCATGCGATTCACCTGATGGAAAGTCACTGACCGCAGCCCATGAACATCCACAGTAAACTGTCGCAGATGCCTTGCCAGCTTGAAGGATGGGGAGAGGATAAGAGGGGAGAACCAATAAAAGGAACTTGGGAGAGGACTAGAAAAGGATTATTTGTTATATATATACACCATAATGATCTCAAAATAAGTAGGTACTGAAAACCCTTGAGGCAAATCTAGCTATTATTCTGCTATCTTCTACTGGATTGAAACAACTTTTAAAATGCTATATGGTTTATTTTATATATTTGCCAAAGTTCGATATGTTTAATCATAACCATTACATAAACTGTACAATAATTTTATACTAGAGGTATATTAATAATTTACACTTTTACAATTTAAACACTGAATAGGTGCTAACGCGAAAAATAATTTTATTGTAATTTTACTATCACAAGTTAACGTATTATGTCGTAATTTTCGTAACTTATTTATTCCTTTTGGCAGTGATAGCAGGCACAGGAAAGAGCGGATTTGAATATCAAGTTCCTTTCCCCATCCAGGCATAATACCTTTACTGGAATCTAAAAATAGATCATAAAAAGAACAAAATATTAATAAATTATTTGTAATAAAGTTATGCGTTCTTAATATATAATTGTAGTTCTTCAACATATGCAAGCTAAAGCTCCCTCTACACATCGGCACACGCATACGCGGACGTCTCTGTAAATTACCTACTAGGTCTGTCTACGGATAGATATATTATTCCATTCATATGAGATCAAGCGAAGTACCAACGATTTCACGTTCTCATTGAGCGACGTGACCGCGTGTTTAGAGAGTTCTAGATGGTTACATTGATTTTTAGTTTAATGAAACGATTTAAACGATATATCTTAATGCTCTTCATTTTATTACAAAATCATAAATAAAACACTGTGACACATTACTTTTACATACTTATTATATAAAACTGGAATAATTTTGATATCATTATTGCTTTTATAAACTTGGTCATCAAAACTGTTAAATTGATGCGGATTGGATGGAACTAATTGATAAGGTTTATCGTAATTTTATTTATTTTAACTTACGTCTTCAGACTCCATGATATTACAGCATTGTCCCAAGGAAGTTACTGGATGACGTTTGAAACCTAGCATAATGCTCGGTAGAGACCAGGATTCACAAAAACCGCGGCATGCATTAGTTGTTATTTTAAATTCTAAGCAATCTGGGATACTTATTGTTCTTGTGTGACCTAAAAGTTTTAAGAAAAATAAATTATACTTATAATAGAAACTGAAAATATTTTAGTTATATTTAAAACATTAGACCCACCTATCCGGTGACAACCCGGTTTCTTCCATGATTCCGCAGCTAGCAAGTGACTTACAAAAACGGAAACCAAAAAACTTCTTAAAAGCATTTTGATGAAACTGTCGGGACTGTATGAATGATAAGTACTAAACATCTTGACTTTTATATTTTTCTTTGTAACCTACTTATCACAGGTAGTCAACATTTTTTATAATAATTAATTTACGATATATTTTTGGGCATACTTGTGGCCACAGCAATGTTCCATATGAAATTAAAACAAACAGTTCTGGCAATTTTTGTTTCTTTTAATTTGAGCTTTTCTTTCGTATGATCAACGCGTAGATCTTTAATAAGTCTCTTTGTATGTTTTTCATTTAGCTAATATTTTTATTTTTTTAAATGCTTGTGTATAATCTATATATTGCTTTCGTATTTTAACAAAATATTATATTAAAAAAATGTAACAAATGTTTTATGTTGATGATGAAATATAAAAATTCTTTCTTACACATTCATTTTATAGCACTCTACTAGTACTAGTATTTTTAGCTCTAGTATTTTTTTAAAAATTATTAGACCATAAGACAGCCAAAGGCGCATACTCTGCGATTGCATGTAAATGTAATACAGTGAGAAACCATGTTCAGTATTTTTAACCGACTTTCCCAAAAAGGAGGAGGATCAATTTGGGGCGAATTTTTTTAGTTAATATTTCTAATTTAATCACACGATGGATAATGAAAAAACACATATATTAATATTGTGAAGAGGTTTCGTGGAAGTAAACTATTGCATCAGCACGAATTGAGTCACCGCACCGGGGCAGTTAATGACCGCTAAAACTAGGGAAAATCAGCGTGCAGTAGTAATTTTGTACTGTGTTTCATACAAGGAGTTGGGGGCCTGTATTACCTACTCTTCTGTCCTACCCTACTCCATTACTGCATAAGCACTCCCCTTACTTAAAACTGGCAAAACAACTCTTACACAAAATAAATTACTAAAAAAATCCTTTGCTATTATTTTAAAGATCCAATTTATGAACAAAATTTCAAATTAATCTATTGTGATTTGTCAATTTGTAACAATTTGTTATAGCCAGTATAAGTTAAGCAAAAGCGTAGCTTCTAAGTAAAATTGTTTACTACCTCAGACCAAATGAAAGAAAATCTTTTCATGCCATTAATTTTACTGACGTTTAGACGTTATGAAGCGAACCAGAGAAATTGCTTTGTTTGTTTTTTTGTGAATTTTATTCCTGGATATTAAATTTTAATTCTATTTTAATAATAAATATCCATATTATCTGAGAGCGGACAACCGCTGGGGTACACGGGTGCTAGAGTGGAGACCGCGGATTGGCAAACGTAGCGTAGGACGCCCTGCGACACGATGTAATGACGACATACGTAGCGTGGCTGGACGTAACTGGCGGCAAAGAACCGAAGACCGAGCTCAGTGGCGTGCCTTGGAAGAGGCCTATGTCCAGCAGTGGACGAACGTGGGCTGAAGTGATGATGATGATGATATTATCTGTATAGGAAAATCGTAATATCGTTTCTTTATAAATTAATTGGAAGTTTTTTAGTTATTCATTTGTGTCTATTTAATTTAACCGAGAGAGCTATAAAGTATTTAAACATTCACGTTCGATTACAAATATTTTTTTTATTGAAATATCTAAAATCTTTGTTTTTGATCAAATAAAATTTTTATACTTATAAAAAAATTAAAGACAATTAGTCTTGTAGGTAGGTACATAATAAATATTCAAAAAATAACTTTTTAAATAGGTAGGTATTGTTAAAGTGATACAATTCATTTATTATGGTAAATCGCAATTGTAAATGTAATCGTATTGAAAATGTTTTATAATAATTAGTAATTACATTTATAACAATACTCAATAACTTTTATTACGCTCGACGCTCGCTTGATTGCTCTCACAAATAATTGCATCTTCTTTCTACCTACCACACGCCAAAAACTAAAAAAATCAAACACGCGGCAATCCGCATTGGCCAATCAAAATGCGGGTAACTTGCAATAGCTGGCCAGTTATTTGATGCAGGTTACTGAAAATGAGGTTTTAATGTATATTTTATAAAACAAATTAATAATTAAAGCAAAATACTTGCTTTTTATAGACATCAAAACAATGATTAGGTAGGTATAATTATTTTCTATTCAAAATGCAAAAAAATCTAGACAAAACGGAAGCACGACGGAAGCTAATTAATTTTGAAGATACCAAGATAAATTCCAATATTGTATACTAACTATCAATATAATACATGGCTTTATAAAAAAATAAGGTAATGGTATTTCAGACATATTTTTTGGGCTATTGCCTATTGGTTTTTAGTTGCTAGGTAACAAACGCCCAACAACAACACTGTGCATAACAAATTTAAAAATGGAAGTAGAATACAGAATAATAAATCTGTATAAAAATAAGCAATACGATGACTGCATTAAATTATGTCAAAGCTCTTCACAAAATAATAAAGTAATCGAATTTATACATTTGCGTGCTATGACTATTCAAGCAAAAATCGCGGGCAATGCTTACGAAGAAGTTCAATATTATCCTATCCAAGACGATTTAATTAATAATGTAGTAGCGAAAACTCCAAGACCAGGAACAACATTTCAAAGAGAAACTAAAACCGCACAAAATGTAAGATTAGTAGAACCTCCTTTGGCAAAACATGTTTATATATGTGTACATTTATAGCTACTTGATATTGTGGAATAATTAGAATTAAATTATAAAGCTTTTTTTATTTACAAATACTTACTAAAGTTTTTATAGTCGCGTAGAATTGATCGACTAAGTAATTACTATAAAGCTGTTCTGGTTCTTCTTTTACTAAATTATCCCCGATAAATTTATTTATTTTAATAACTTAAAATTAATTTATTGACTGATCTTTGAATGAATCTTTCGCTGGAAATTTGCCCGTGTAAAAACGGTGACTATTACGACGAATATATTTAGGAGTATTTTTTATCGAAAATGATTCAACAATTTTATGAATTTCATTCAATAGATTAATAAAATATAACAATGTGGATTGTGAGCACTATCTTAAATATTGTTAGTGTAATTTGAATTGTATAGTAAGCATCAATCTACTAAGAATCATCTAATACTAAACTTGTTAAATATTTCAGCAAAGGATTCCGGCGACCGCTACAATCAAGTCAAAATCTGGTACAGGCACTGCACGAGCTCGTACCGCACAATCGGCCTTGTTGACGGCTTCGCGTCTGTCCCGAGCAGCGACGGCATCAGCGGGTGGTTCAGCTATTGGCGAAGCACCCATTATCTTACGTTTCCTTTCCAAAGATGATAAAAATTTCATTCCAGCAGCGAAAACCTTATTTGAATATATTTATTATTGTGAAGGGGACATTAGAAAGGTAAAATTGAAAGCGAATTCCGGTAGTTACTGCTGCCTTAAAAGTACAATTACTCAATCCGTTAATTCATTAATTATTATTCAATTTTTCCATAGGCGATGGAAATCATATTTCAAATTAAAAAATTGGACGAAAAATGTGACTGGTGGTGGAATTACTCTCTAGCTCGATGTTATTATGCTCTAGGAATGTACAGAAATACGGAGGAATGCTTGCGACAATCTCTGAAGCAAAACAAGCACGTTGCAATTCATTTGCGTTTAGTGGCCATGTACGTCAGCATCAATCAACCTCTTTCAGCGTTAGATGTATGTAAGCAAGGTTTGTCTGTATCTCAAGAGTACACTCCGTTGTTGCTAGAACAAGCGCGGATTCATGAAATGATGGGAAACAATGCCGTGGCAGTTAAATATTATCGAATGGTAGCTGTTGAAGATCCTTCTAACATGGAGGCTATAGCAAATATTGCGATGTATAATTTTTATAATGATCAACCCGAAATTGCCTTACGATATTACAGGTAATTTACTAATTAAGTCATTACTATAGGATTATATGATGACTTGGGTATGCATTTTAGACCCTTAATTTTACCTAATTTCTCATTCCAGAAGACTTTTCGCAACGAATCCACCTGGGCCTGAGATATACAACAATTTAGGGCTATGCTGCCTTTATTGTAGCCAATGGGACCTCATTTTACCTTGTTTCAGACAGGCACTATATTACTCTACTAATTTAGAGTCGCGTTCGAATATTTGGTTTAATCTCGCACATGTGGCCCTTGTAAGTGATACAGCTTTCGTTTTTCTTTATTGGCAGAACATTACTTAGTTAAAACAAGTAAAGTACTTATTAGTTTTAAAGTAAGAAAATATCATTTCAAAAGATCGACGTAATACTGCACCACACCACACTGCTAGCTTTGAGTATACAAGGTGTAATTTTGTAATGCCACCTGAAGGAAAAGTTCCCTTAACACTGTACATAGAAAATTTTACTCAAAGGTTTGAAGAAAACTGCATTCAAAGATTTGTAGTTTAAATATGGTGATTTCATCGTTTTCCTTTCATTTAATTTATATTTTCGCATTACGGAATTACACCTGAATATCAATTTCTCTTTCGAGCAGTTTCAAGAAGACGTCATAATGTTTCGCCACGGGCGTTACGGAACGGCGTGACCATGTTTAATATTTTTCTTCAGTCCACAGGTGACTTGGTCCTAACAAGGAGATGTTTACAAAATAGTCTCGCTGTATCAGAACACGGTCCATCACGACAAGCTCTTATGGCATTGGATGCGCGCTTAAAAGCCCGTAAAATCAATATATAAACAGAGTGAAAATGAGCCCTTTTTGTACTATAAATACATTAAAATATGTAATTAACAATTTAATAAAAATGTATAAAAAATAAAGAGATTAATCAAAAATGTACGTATAACTATACAGTTTATATAAGTTTAATAAAACACATTTTATTGAAAACAATACAAATAGTCTTTTATTGATGGTTCAAAAGTTTCCATACATCTCAACTCTTCATACTTTAAAGCTGCCAGTGTATCGAGTATGGGTTCAGGGTGCGTGCTTTGTATCACGACGCTGTTCTCAGTATTCATAACGTTTGGTTCTGAAGGAATTTTAGATATATATCTTTTCTTTATCTGTAATAAGAGCCGATTCTCATTTAGTAATTCTATTTTGTAGATATGCTATAGGCAAAAATGACTTAATTCTATCCTTATTCATAAGGAATAATTATTATCCTAATTAATTGATTTATAACTTTCACAAAAACTAGGTAATAGTTGCATATATTATATAAAACAAAAAAGTCTAGTGTGATTCCATTAGAATCAAAGGTAGAATTGGAAGTTATCATCAAATTGTTATCTAAGAACCTAGTAAGCATTTTTTATGATTCCTTAAAAGATTTCACTAACCTCATCTAAATGACATTGTGGGACACCAATATGTTCCCAAACATCCGCGCCTTTAGGGATCATTAAGGGCTTTAAATAATTTGTATTTTTTTCTTTAAATGAAATTCCATTTCCAAACCCCATGCCATAGCACATATCTTTTGCTTTTCTTAATAAATGAGAATCCTTTGTTGAGTAAAATATAAGATGCGCATCAAGCACCAGAGAAACACATCTCAGAGTCGTACAGACTATCTTTTTCACGTCACTATCTGCAATGCATAATACTTTTATAAATATTGATGTTATATAATATGGAAGAGAATTTATACAGTATGTAGCCTGCATTTCAGGCTATTTTAGACCCAGATAAGTAGATATATGGATTAATATCTATGGTAGTAACCACTTACAATAGGGTAAATTAGAGAGTAAGGGAAAGACTTACCAAAATTTTTAAATAAATCATAGTATCCCCCAATTATTACAATTTCTGGTTTGGGTTGTGACGCAGTAAAGTTCTTTTGAATTGTATGAATACATGATTCGAGCGTGTTCCATAACTTTTTTATTTTACTTAAATCGATCATTATACAGAAGTAAAAAGTTCCTTTTATAGGAATTGAAATAAGAACATCGCTTAACATTTCAATTTTTCCTCCATATTCCCAGACGTGACATATCGCCTTATCAATTCCTGGCTTTTGAGATGATTTTCTTCCAAATGAGTACTCCACGACCAATGTTTCTCGAGGGGTATCATTTTTTTCAAGGAAATAATTTATTAAGCTGGATTTACCCTGAAAAATTTCACGGTCAAAAAGTCATAAAAATTTAATTGATTTTCTGCCCTAATTTCAGAATCAAAATAAGTTAGGTACGTTTCCAGTATAGTGGAGGCCTAGGGAGTAAACAACATGAGAACGAACGATTTATAGATTACCATTCTATAAAATTTGGGTTCAGACTGTAGAATCTCGGATGTACGATATACAAGGCATTTAAACTGCGACCTTGTGATTGAATTGCATTTCTAATAAATAATATTAATTGTTATAGTACTTACGACGCTCTTGCTACCTGCTATAATTATGGTACTCGTAGTTTGCTTATTTTGCTCTGAAAGAGTTTCCTTTACTAATTGAGATGCGATTTCTGGTATTGACATCTTAATTTTTACAATTAAAAAATTAATGAAAATGGTTAATAAAATATTTTCTTCACACTACTTATAAAATGGTTTATAGCATAAGAATTTTAAATAGTGACACAGAAGTAAATGTAAGTTTTAAGGTTGCTTAGCAACGAATAAATGCATACATTAAGGCCTACAGATATAATAGGTGTGAATGTGAAGTTAATCTATACATATTATAATAAAACAGTAACTGAACCATTTCTGCACATTGAATATTTTTCGAAATGAGTAATTAGTATGCAACATGTATGTTCTATGGATATCAAAACCATGGTTAGAATTTTTTTTTTGTTTGTCTGTTTATCTGACGCACATACGTCAATCACGTAATAACCACTGGGCAGTTTTTGATAAAATTTCACATGCTAATAGACCAATATTAGGTGCAACTTATAGGCTACATTTTATTTGAAAAAAATAATTTTAGGGTGGCTCTCCATACATGTAAAGGTAGGGTAAAACAAAAAATTCACGAATACATCATTAAATAAGGTGTCATTGGATAGGTCTTTAAAAATGAAATAGGAGTTTCTAAGAGCATTTTTTGCTAAAATAAATGTTTTTTTGAGATAAACGCTTCTAAAGTCGTGAAAATGTCATATCACGTCACGATGTGAGATTTTGGGTGAGTTGCAGACATGCCTTTTTATACTCTCAACGTTTATATTAAGACATTAAAAACACTCAATAAATTCTTAAAAACCTTCAAAAAATAAATAGCCTTCCGCCCGCGGCTTCGCTCGGACTACAATTTTCTGTATTTTGTAGAGGCGCGCACAATGTGAGATTTTGGTTAAACCTATTTCCATTGAAAATTATATCAAACCTATAGATATGCGCATTGCGCATATCTCAGCGGTCCTGTGACCGTAATTTTTTTTAAATTTTATTGCTCCCCTCTACCAAATACAGAAATTAGTAGTCCACGCGTGCGAAACCGCGGGCGGAAAGCTAGTAGTAAATAAAAGTATGTATATAGCCGGCAAAAGTAAAGTGTATTTTCAAAGTATGATTAATAATGAGCAGTTTAAACGGCTACGTTTAAAGAGGAGAAAGAAGGTCGTCAGTACCTTCTCCAGACAGAGTTACTTTCGCATTTATGATATGTATTAGTAAGGATTGTATTGTGTAACTCTATGTTTAAAAAAGTGTCTTTTTAACAAAATTTGGACATTTTAATATGACGAATGACAAAACAGATGCTTTGATTATTGATCTTTATTTTAAATGTATTTTGTACATTAACACAATCACTAAGTGGTTATTATGCCATGGAAGTATAAAAGGCAATTAAATGCATTATAATATTATAACAATATTCAGATTGAAACATTATTAACGAACAACCTTTTGTAATCGATTGATAAACAGAATATTACAAATGCCAATAATTTAGGTACATACGTATATGTATGTATTACCGGCAATGTATAAAACCATAAACACTTTTAATTGTAACAATAGAAATCAAAGTGCCTACGTGTAAATTTATGTAAATTGTATTTATTGCATAAAAAAAAACATGGAAAGCTTCGATTTCTATTAGTCCAAATAAGGCCCTTAATTTTGAAAAGTAGCCACAGATAATTTCTCAAAAATTCTCGTTGGCGCAATACAATATATATTTGTTAATTCTTTAATCAATGTAAATTTAATAAAATATATTAAACTACATTCTTCGATAAAACTCTTAACGACGTTCTATTCATTGCCAATAACTGAAAAACATAAAAATATACATTTAATATTTAAGAAGATTCGAAGTTTCTGAAGTATATTCTAAATAGGTCTTTTTTACAGTTAATTTAACACCAGTCTTAATATTTACAATGTAACTTATTGTCACTACTTCTACTTTGTGTTAATATGAATTTTCATATTATATTCTAAACAGTCATAGAAGGCTAGGCAACACCACTTGAAAAATTGTGGAGAAAGGGTAGTCACTATGACTAACGCAGCAAATTAAGGCGTTCATAGGCGGCTTTTTTGCATGCTTTATCCTAAGATCGTGTATAAACACGAAATAACATACTTATATAAATAAGATTGACTGCGAGTTATTTATGTAGTTCACAAAAGGGAACCAATATTACTATTTATAAGATTGTTCGTAACGTTTAATTGTAATGACTTAATAAAACGTATCTACCAGTAAGCGTAGAAAGGACAAAATAAAATAGTTCTACAATTTAAAATTCGGATGGCTTTTTTTACATAATATGAGGTACATATGTCTATTGAAATAAGTTAATCGATCGTATGATGACGAACAATTCTGTACCCTTACTTATGTGTTAGCATCACATAAAATAATCGTTTGCGATTTAACAACAAAAGGAAATCTTCAGTTACTTAAAACTATTCCATAAGCGTACTCAACCCATGTTGACATTCTATTCAGAGAAAGTGTAAGTAAGTTTATTCGTGTTAAGCGTCAAGTTAAATAAATGCTTAAGTATTACTTGAGGGTTTAAATAAATACGCATATATAAACAATCTAACACATTTTCAATGTTTTAGGTTTTACAAAATCTGATGCTTATTATTCAGGTTATATAAATTCAGTCCTTTTGCGGACATCAAATGTTACATAATATGAAATAGATTATTATAAAAGAACGCGTAAAAAAATAAATAGGACGGATTATAACATAGTTTATACGACATGTTAGCGGTGGGTAACAATATCATTAATTAATTATAATTAACACATACATGTAAACGAAAGACATTGGCGGGGGATAATATGTAGCAATATAGAGAGGACGAATTTTGTGAGTTTTGGTGTATGAGAAACATGATACATCCTTAAATAAGACTAAAAAAAATAATAAAATGTGTGAAGCAATATCTGGCAGTCCGTGATAACAATAGCAATAAATTTTTGTTGTATGAATAAAAATAACATGAACATAAACAAGCTTTTAACTTTTTCATCGTACTTACTAAAATACTAAACTTCTACTAAGTAGAGGTAAATTTTATATACAAAAACACCAATATGTATTGCAAGATTGATCAAAAAAATAATTAACATCAAGAATACAGAGTTAGACTCTTTATATAATTGTAATTTTAAAATCTTATTAAAATAACATTTAATGGAAAACTCACGAAATAATAACTTCACTTCATAACAATGTATATAGTAAAATACTGTTTGTACTTTGTACATTATCATAAGTTCGATTTGCTTTACACAAGAGTATTAACAGCAAATTCTATAAAATTGTTTACATAAAAAGAAAAAGTAAGTATTGAAATATTTTGAGTGTGATCTGTGCCATGTCATATCATAGCTATAGTAGGTATTTAATTCACCTTCCCTTATTTTGGAAAGGAATGCCTTGGTTGGAATTCATCATGATCTTTTTAAGGTGGTTACAAATAAATAATAAAATATTAAAAACATGAGCAAACGAGACTTAACGCTCTCGACGTGCTCGTTTTGCGCGTGATACAGATCCCGAATTTGGATCTTCGTCATCACGTCTCTGAGTTTGGGGTCTTTGTAACTGGCTTTGTGCTGTTAGTTGGAGCTGCAATGCATGAGTATTTAATCTTTCTGCTAACAATAAAGGTTTCAACGCTGCCATCTTATGGCTGTACAGAGTCACACGTGGCCTACTGTTAACAGCTGCTGTTAACTGCTCCCTTACAGTCATTTCAATATTTTCTGAAGCATTGTTCCAACTATCATTGCTAGCTGTGGAATCTTTATTCTCCCCGTCTTCATTTTTTTTGATGTCCTCACCAATGTGATTGTTTTCTGTATTGCAAACAATGTTTACTTGAGCCCTTACCTCTGCATCAAATTTTGAAATAGTACTTACAAGAGGCTTTGCCCAGCCAATGTGTAAAATAGGAGTTTGACTTCCCTCTTCCCATTTACAAATACCATCATAGAATCTGAAACATATAATAACATTTTGATTTAATATTCATTAAGTAATAATATAATAGCAAACTTTTTGAAAAAAGGGATAGTTTAGTAGAAATTTACAATGGGAATATAGTAAGTAAATGGAGATGTTGACAACACCATACATTACCATTAGTAAACTTGACAAGAGAAAAAGTAATTGGTTTTGCATAAATTATTAGCAAAAGATTAGTACTTTTTGAAATTAATTAATATTTTAAATGTGGTGCTTAGAGAATTTTAATACCTTAATAGAGAAGCAAAACATTCTGGATCTTTTAAGATGGATCTTGCAGAGTGACCAGAACTTTCAGCTTTCATAAGTTGTGGAATGAGCTCATTTGCTATTTCAGAAAATTCCTTATAAATTTCTTCATCATCACGAGAGTAATTGTAACTGAAATAAAAAATAGTTTCATAGGGTTTGTACATTGATTGTCACTGTTGAGATTTATTGTATTTGAGTTGTAATTATGTTCAAAAGTTTCAATATTGAGCTATTATATATTAAAATTTAAAAGTGATGACAGAGTTGCTATTTAGAATAATAATATAGTATTTGCTGTTCCTTGCTTGGACAAAAATTTCATAAAAGTATAAAAAAAAAATTAAACAACTAGGATGGCTTGTAAAGTTATGGAGCATAATTTCATTTTAATTATAATTAATATAATATCTAACCCTATGTATTACTTATGTAACAAGTTATAAATAAGAATGATTGAATACAAACTGTCGAATAACATCTCCTGCACATGCCCAAGCATGAAAAGCTTCTTTATACATCTTATGACGATGATAATAACCTCCTTGAAATGTATATGGATAAACATGACGGTCATCATAATGATGTCTGGAAGATCTTATTGCCTGTAAATACAGTGCAGCTGAATCTGGTCTTGGAGTATGAGTTTTCATATTTGTATTTTCATCTTTGGTAGTTGTATGTTTCATTTCTTCAGAACAATTGGACATTTTCATATATTCCTCCAAATCTCCAAGATTACCCAATGCCATTGGATATGTATCTAAATGACCTGTGAATTAATTCAAACTTTAATACATTGTTGTAAACGTACCTTGCTAAAGTATTTATTTTATAAATATAAAACTACACCTTTTTCATACAACAACCAGAGAAGTTTATGTTGCATTAATGCAACTTCATGAACATCAATTGTGGGTGTTAATGTTGGGTTAATAGAAGATACTAGTGCCGCCAATTCCATGACACGAGTGCAAACAACTGGTTTACCAGCTACATACAGCCATGAATGGGCTAATACACCATCACCCACAGATCTTCCTCTTTTGTCTTCATTACCTTTTCCATGCCATGTAACCTGTAGTACACATTCAATAAATATCAGACTTTTTTTACATGTAAACTTGAAAATTAAGTATATAAATCTCCTTTTCTTATTACCTCTGCCGTTTCTTTTCCATCTTTTCCAAAAACTACCCAAGCATGGTCTTCTGATAGAGCAAGATGAACATCGTTTTTACCTAGAACTTGGCAGGCAGCAGTGACTGCAAATGCAACACCAAAGCAATCCAATTTGTTTCCCGTTAAAAAACTGTATATAGACTGAAGGTGAGCTCTATCCTTATAGTAACTGCGAGTTAAAGAATTCCAAACAACATCAGCGACTCTCTTCACAAGATCTCGACTTGAATATTCGCCACTGAGTAATTTAGCATCAACACCACTCCTCATCAATGAAGCGAAGCGATCATACAGAGATTTTACTTCTTCCCATGACACTGAAGGGAATTTTATTTTTACAAATTTGTTATTGGCAAGTGTAACGTCTTTGTCATTAGCCTTAATATTAGTTAGATTGTTTTCTACAGCTCCTACAATGATTGAAAACAAAGCCAAGTCCGGTTCCTTTTCGCTACGCAGTTGCTCTTCAAATAAATCACACACTTTTTGAATACTATCAATAGGGAAAAAAGATTTATATTCCAGGGCTCCACTCATGATTGGAGTTTTACATGTTAATCGCCTTTGTATTGAATATTTTCAGCAAACATGCAATAAACATAGAATAACAATAAATATAAATAATCGCAGTCAAAATGCCGGCGCTTGGTTACCGGTTCCGTCAAATGCCGAAATGGGTGGGAGAAGATGCACAGA
>LQNK01000060.1:73643-105667 GCA_001586405.1 Phoebis sennae | reverse complement strand
ATAAAGCCTTATAAAATATACATACATTTAGATATGTAAGTATATATCGTATAAGGATTTATAATTAAAAGTTATAAAAATCACAGATCAATCAAAATATATTGATTATATAAAACTGTATAGGTTCTAACATACATCAAATCGATAATTATGTGCATTTATTTTATTTGTGACAAGTAAATTAAAAATATACAAATCATGTTGTCGTTTTATTCACTTAGTACCAAATCTTATGCCACAATCATAATGTAACACTACAATTTGTGAAAGGTATGCTTGATGTATGGCGCGGCCGCTTTTTAGTGACCATTCGAATTTGGTCCGTGTATCATAAGATTTACACATGTTGCTTCTCTTGTTGTATCTTTTTAACCATTCAGTGTATTACGCTGAAAATTCATATAACAGTTATTAACTAAACACACTAAATATATGCATACCTTTCAGTTTGCCAATTTATTAAAAATTTGTTAAATCACGCATTAAAATTGACATAGCGATTTTTCATATAATATGTTTTATCTTTTTACAGACAAATAGTACACTATTGAAACTTAACAAGAAGTTGAACATTGTTGTAAGGTATTTTCTGGCATTTTTATCTAGTCTCTAACCCTTTTATTTGAAGCAGTAAGTCAAAAAAACACTTATTTCATTTTAATTTATATCGCCTAAACGGTTTATTTTTATTAAATAGTTTTTTCATAAATCATGCACACAAATTAATAGCTATGTATGTAAAAAAAATCGTACATGTCCGACCACTAGTTTCAGAGATCCAGCATTTGGAAAAAAGTCCTCCTAGCAGAATCTTGAATAACTTCGGAGCCCTATGACGCACAAATTTCATTTTTACACACACAATTACAACTCGTGACACACTAATTATGTGCAAAAAAATTTTTTCAGTAGGACCATTTTTAAAAAAAGTTTCCGCTGGGAGAACGTTCCCCCAGCGGAAACAGTTTTTGTCGATTTTCTCCAAAACTACTGGACGCACAAATTTAAAAATTGCACACACAATTACACGACCCGACACACTAAATAGTTGCCAAAGAAAGTTGTCAAAATTCGACACTTTTCCGCGGGGGGAACGCACACGATTGTTACACACCGCAGATGTTTTATAAATAATGAATATATGAGGCCTAAAGTGAGCGCACCTAGGTTGTTTATTCGGGGCTACTATTGTCCATTTTACAATTTTACATTAAATGAGTCTGGTGACGTCGTCCGACGTGTCTCTTGATGTAATGGAGGCTTAACAGTGACAACATAAGGCACAGGAAGCGAGAATGATTTAGCATTAACTCTTCATACATAAGCTATAATTGGAGTATAAGTATCAATAATGAAATAATAATTGTATGTAAAACTAACGATAGAATTACTTAAAAAATCGATACTATTGATAGTAATCAATAGATAGATTTTTTCCTTGAAAACTAGTAAGAATATCGATACTATTAAGATAGTAAGAATAACGATACTATTAAGATGATAATACTTTATTCTTACTAGTTTTCAGTCATCTATCGAGAGCGAAACTATTCCTATTTGGGCAACTCTACATAACTCATAAAGGCCAGAAGCAAATATGCACTTGATATGCGCAATAAATCAATCAATTTAGAGTAATTTGCCGCGCGTATTGTCCCAAATGCCTATTCCACCTATTTCCGTATATTTTTTGCTTAAATAAATTCTTATTTTTCCATGTTTTTCGTGGCTGTCAGTTAACACAGATTACATTATTTGATTATTATAAATCTATACTGATATTTTATAAAACAGATATAATTGGCTCCGAAAATTCTACCGGAAATGGAGATATATGCGAGTAAAAACGCGGAGCTCAGCTAGTAATATTTCTTCTCTATAAAGTAATGGCTCCCTTCCCACAGGAGATGGAATCTGCCAGTCGAGTCGATTATATAAGTCGTGAACTAGTAATATCAAAAACTGTTCTTGTATATCTGTGACATATTACGTCCATAGTTTATGCAATTGTCATTTGTTATTTACTCTATGTAGTTAATGGTGATTATTTGTTGTAGTTCTGCTAAAAACTTAAAAATATTTAACGACATAAATAGATCCAAATGTTATACTTTTATCATATCCCTATTTAAAAACAATTCTGGATTCATTATGGTTTGATATGGCCTGGAAACGAATGCCGGTTATAATCCTATTAATAAGAATTTTTACTGTAATATAATTTTTTCATACGAATTAATATAGTAATAATGAAAAGTAGGTGAAAAATATTTTTTTCATAATGAATTTTGTTCAAGAAGGAAGTCCTAATAAGAGATACAGAAAGAAATATAATTGTATGAAATTAAAAGTCAAAAGCCTTATAATAGTAAGTAATTATATTAATAAAGTATGATTTTCTTGAATTTTCTATTCGTGTATTGGCATATCTAGTGAGATAGATCTTCAGCCTTTATTCATGCTTAATGTTATCCATTTATTACTGCCTAGATGTAAATCCATATAGCTGGTGAATGTTAAGATTAAAAAAAAACTCAATGCTTACTATTAATAATACTTAAGACAATAATTTTTCAACTACATATTATTTGATGTTGTTTTAAAACTACATATTTTCATTTATTAGGAGAATGCAGCGCTATGTGACGAAGTTGCCAAAATACAGGAAAATATTCAAATTGTAAAAGATGAAAGAAAATTTTTATTAAGAAAACTCTTGGAATATGAAAATGATATTGACATTTCCCAAACATATTATAGAAATGAACCAGTTATAAATACTTCAAATGGATCTAAAGTTAAACCAAAAAAAAGACGAAGTCATGAAGATTCTGGAAAAACTGTTCCGGTGTAAAATTCATTAAATTTGGTATCGGGATAATTTCTAATTTTAGACTCTGTCTAATTTTTTGTCAAGTAAAGGTTTACTTCCTTAGTTATTTGTTTACTATCATGTGTCCAATAATGTAGTCATACACATTACAGAGAAATGTATCATTTGTGAATTCTATAAAAGTACTAACATAATACACAATTTAATAAGGGATCATAATAAAACATTTAAAATAAAAGTGTGTTTGATATTTTAATCCTCATACTATTTCCTTGGAATTTTCACTATCATCATCTTCATCCTCATCCTCAAATGACAGCAATTGCTTAGTTTTCTTTATTTGAGTGTTGCCCTGAGATAGTTCCTTTTTACCTGTTTCACTTGCTTTCCTCTTAGTTTTAAATATCACTCTTTGACTTAAATCTGCTTTTGTTTCTGATTCAACTTTTTTTATCTTTTCTTTTTCAACTTCTGCTTCCTCTGCAGTAAGATCACCTTGCTTTAAAACTACAACTTGTGGTAATTCACTATCATCATCATTTACGAAATCCTCCTCATTATTCTGAAGCTCATCAAATTTATGATTTCTATCGTCATAACCAGCCTGTTTTTTTAAGGCCTTTAGAAATGGAGGATCATCTGGTTTTATAAAATTAACATTCCTTTTCCTATTCATCCTTACAAGTCAGAGCTTTGTGGTTAATCTGTAAAAAATAATAATACTTTGTTTTATTCCTCTGAACTTAATAAATATTCATTGTTTAATTAACAGCGGAGCATGCGGTTCACCTGATGGAAAGTGACTGACCGCAGCCCATGAACATCCACAACAGTTAACTATCACAGATGCCGAGGCAGCTTGAAAGAAGGGGAGGGGATATGAGGAGAGGTTTAAAGAAAGGAAGTTGGGAGAGGATTGGAACAGGACAGGAGAGGAATGGGAAGGGAATACAGGCCTCCGGACACCTGCTCACTGTACGAAACAGTATAATACTGCTTCACGCCGGTTTTCTGCTGGGAGGGTGGCAATTACACCGGTGCGGGCTTAGCCCAATCATGCTATGCTCGGCTCCCACTCTTAAAATTTTAGTACAAACTTTTTTTGTGTGACTTGCTAGTTTTTTATTATATATTACACTACATGTGCCCGAACCCGTGGATTTCCGGGATAAAAATCCTATGTAATTCTCCTGGTCCTAAGCCTTCTGCCTACGAATTTTCAGCTAAATCGGTTCAGCCGTTCTTGAGTTATAAGTGGAGTAACTAACACGACTTTCTTTTATATATATAGATATGACGCAAACATGACCTTGTTCACTGATAATGAAAAGTACTTATAAAATTTCTATTTTACGTTCGATATGCAAATAATTATAAATAGTATACTTACAATAATGAATAATTATTAATAATTTTATTAGTGTTATTAATTCATTGTTGACATTGTCAAATGCCGTCGTCCATCACTTATGACAATTGACATATTTTGTGCGAGCGTTTATTGCCACAGTAATCAATCAAATAATAAATAAATAAATGTTAATATGTTTCAATGTTTATAATATATTCTAAATTGAAGATAAATAAAACTGAAGTCTTACAAAAATTAAAAAAAAACTTTTATTCCTAGCGCTTCAATGCTGGGCAAAGACCACATTACCACTCATCGCGATTTTGAGCTAGGTATACCATTTAACAATAAATCAATCGATTTTGCGATCCCACCACCCCGCCTCATACCTCCTCTTTAAATCAAGAGATGCATCCACGATGCATGGGCCGATATAGCTAAACATATCCGCCAATGGATTCGTATGGATTGTCCACACATCTTTCAATCCATCAGTCGTTTATCGTTCTCGATAAACGTAGGTCACGCGCATTGCGAAAATTCAATGATGCACATCGAGATCGTAGTCGTACGCTCTAGCAAATTACATAAATACTTCGTACTTTTTGAGTGTACATCTCAATAGAGGAGGTAGTTAAAAAGGGGGGAATTAAGATGATGGTGTTGCATATTAATAGCTATACATAAAACAATAAACTTAAATACATATTTTCTCAGTGCTCATATTTGCCATTTTTATAGATGCAATTGACACCATTGATACCTATAGCTGATTCTATATCACTGACTTAAACAATAAATCTACTGTTAAAATGTAAAATTCTACCCACGTAAAAATTAGCGGATGCATCTGATGATGTGTAGTGGGGCCAAGACACAGGTTCTGACTGGCCATGGTTGCTTCGGAAGGTGTGTCTGTGTCGAATTGTAGAGGAAGCTATGTGCTCACCTGGGGCAACACGAGGAGAAGGAAGTGCATGTTGGCTCTGCAATGCCATTGTGTTCTGTATTTTGTTCTCTAATGTCATGCTTTTGGTTTCTTTACCTTATCTTTTAATTATTAAAAACTGCCCGCCCTCGCTTCGCTTTGGTTTATTAATTCTAAGAAAAAACGCTAGGTTGTGCCGTATAAACGTTTTGCTGCTAACGACTATATATCAAAACCTATTCATCTGATTGATATATCTAGTGTAAGGGACAATTTTAGTATGCATTGAATACCTAACTAATAAACATATTTATTTGGATAACGATTAAACACTGAACTAAAGAAAGTGACTGAAATAAACTAAAAAATAAACATAAAAGTGGTTATTGTAAGTCAACCGTATTAGATAGAGATATGCTCTCACTGACATTTTTGGATAAAATTGTGTACTTTAAATTCGTAGTACATTGTTCTATTTTATCTTTGCTAGTTTTCGCAGCGTTCGGGTGGAAAGCTCGCAGTTGGCAAGATTTTTTGCGACCTATTCAACCAATATTAATGATTCTGCTAAATAAAAGCATAATAAATTACATACTAAAACCTTCCTCGAGAACAATTCTTTCTATTGTTGAAACCGAATAAAAATTTATCATGTTCATCCAGACACGAGGACACGGCCGGGGACTACTTTTTACAATATGTATAGACGATGATTTTAAGCTCGGGTGAAATGATAAAGTAAAGACCTAAATATTAAATATTTATTTATTTTGTAATCATTGTATTCATCTAACATATTGAAATATGTGTGAATAATCCTTTTTCTTTGCATTACTTGCATTGACATTAAAATTCATGACAGCAACGCCTCGATCAGCCGCTGCAATTAATTTTCTGGCATCGAAGTCTAAGCTGTAAACGGGCGATGACTTCTTTTGAGTAAAGTATAACTGCAAAAAAATAAACAGTTATATGTATAATAGATTTATTTTTATTTAAATAGTTAAGCAATTACACGAAACATTAATTCGCGTTTTAAACCGCATTCAAAACGCAAAATAATATTTCATGGTGAATTGAAAGCTGTAAATAAACCCTCTCCTGTGTGTTTTACATAACCGTGCGGCTATATAAAAGTCATTAATTTTGCTTCATTGATAATTATTATGCTAAATTTGACCATTTTAGCGGTCTAGTGGCTGGTGCAACCGAAAGTGATGTTCAAAATGTTCAAATGTTTTTTTATCGCAGGATATATAAGACTGATCTATTACCAGCCATATTGAAGGAAAACATTAAATTTTATAAATTACCTGAACATGATGCGGTGAACGTAAATCATATAAAACACAACGCGCATATTCTGCAGAACCTACTACAACGGCATTATCGCCATCTGTTTTGACACAGTATAACGATGACTGAAACGGGTCTCTAGTATCATACTCCTGCAAATGAACATTGTGGTATGTATAAAATATATGAACCCTATGTTAACAATTTCGCTATTTCAACCATGTACAGCAGCAAAATTTAGTTTTGTTAAAGTAAAAATTTTAATCAATTATTGAAAAATAGAAAAGTAGGTAGCTTGAAGTTTTCCTATTTAATGCTGAATGAAAAGTGAGTTATATGAAGTTAAACATATTTATTTTAAACATACAAAATTAAAATAATAATTTTTACCACATTGTTCGTCCTAACATCAAAATACTGCAGCCTTCCTGCGTGGGAAACATAGACGATACCGTTCTCGTCATGCCATTGTATATCTCTAATCATATACTTTATTTCTACGTCATCCGTACACTTGAGTATGTAGTCTGACCTATAAAAAAACAAGCATGTATATTCCGTCTTGAGATTATATCTCGCCATTGTGGGTATATTTTGCCGTTTCTGTCCGTTGTTAGTGAATGCAAGGACGCTTTAATAATTTTTATAATGTAATAACGAGCAGCATCTTTTAATCCATATAACAATAATGTGGTATCATTTAATATGTACATCTTTTATACTTAAGCCTGTAGGTATTATTTAATTATACTAGAATAGAAAAGACAATGATTTTGATTAAATAACAATTTGTATCTAATTATGATTCTATTTGTTATAATTTGGCAGGAACACATGACGCGTTGCGGCGCCGCAACGTTGTTGTGTCGTACGGCGTCGCAGGTGCCACAGAGAGATCTCGATTCGTGGCCGGCAGGATATTGCGCGACATTTGTTCTACATAAAACGCCTGCTTCATGCGGCACCCCCGTTAAACTAAACTTATATGTTTATAATACATAACATTGGCTTGGCAGCATCTGATATGTCTGCTCGGTGCCCATATTAGCCCCTACGAAAGCCGCGCAAAGCATACACGTAGCTTAAGGCTTGAATAATATTCAAACAGTTTATATTATACAATACTAGTTTTATCTACTTCCACACACAATGAAAAGGATAAGCCTAAAAACAATTTGTAACTAAAAATGAATTAATATATTCACAACAATATTTCACCCCATAAATGTAATTTTTTAACCGATTTCCAAAAAAGATTTAGGAGATTATCAGTTGGGGTATTACCTTTATTTCAAAGTGTGTGTGTGTGTGATTTAATTGTGTGGTTTTTCTTAGTTGCCAATTATTATTATTTTAAATATTTATTAAATAATTATATAGCAATGGAGAAAATTCCGACATTGTTAGAAACTCCCAAGTACTTAAAAAAAACTGTAAAATCTACCTACTTATTGATGTCAAACAAAAGAGGCTTACTGTTTCCATTGGGACCAATAGCCAATTTTGTTTTATTTGGATCAATTGCAAGTGATCTAGTGCCAACAGTATTTGGGATTGCATACATGTTCTTACCTAAAAATAAAAATAATAACATTAAAATAAATGTTTCAATTGAAGCGCAACTTAATATGTCGTCACATTCTATTTTCTCATGTCTAAAAGTATAATTTATCTTAAAAGGACATAAACCAAATACCCTTTTATTTTTTAGTTATCATATAATATATCATATCAAATCATTATGTTGTTATAAGTAAACATTAATTAAAGAATTAAGAAAATAAAATGGCTAGTACTTACAGGGATTCTCATTATTAATTATAGTATTAGCATTTGCCTCATTTAATATTTGCCTGAATAAAGTAGCATGATCCATGGGCCAAAAGCAAACACAGGGGCTTACTCTTGAACCTGTTATTAAACAATTGTTCCATAATTCCACTGCTGTCACCTCAACCCTTCCACCCAGATGACAATTTTGAATATAATGTAATAAGGTAGGTTTTTTATGAATATCGTGAAAATGATAAATAACTGTACTTCCATCTCTGAAATAGAATAAATGTACATCAACATATCAAAAATTTCAACACAACTAAGTTGCATGATGAATAAAATGTTTTAATACCTATTTCCACAAACTATAAAATTTTCTTTTAGAATAAATCTTGTGATGTCATTGTTTCGCACATCATGTCTTTCTATTGTAGGAACTTGTATAGTCCATAATAATCCTCGACTATAGCCTGTTTTGTCTATTGCATAGCACTGCAGCTCTGAACCAATGGACAGCAGAAGTACATCAGATACTAGTTTCAACCAAGGTATGAAATTCGTTGAATGTTGTATAATTAACTATAAAAAAACATTTTAGAGTATATTGAATATTAGCCACACCTCAAAAACACATTAAGACAGTATGTAAAAAGGAAAAATCATACATACAATACAAAAAAACATACACATTACAAAGTGAGAAAGTGTTCAGAAAGAAGAGATTTAAAGGACTTAAGAGTTTGAGCTGCTCTGACATGGGGAGGGAGAGAGTTCCAACGATTTCAAAAAAATTGGATTTATCTTCCTAAATAATATGATACTTTCCTTTAAAATTGGCTGTGCTTTTAAGTATTATAAATAAAAATGTGTTTATTGTCATAAGCATAATATTACATGTCACAAATTGTATGAAAAAAGGAAATGGCTCAGCATCCGCTGCTAGGCAGATCATTGACAGACAAAGATGTTTTTATACTATATAATACTGCCCTATGTCATGATAATATATTATGTTTCAAGTGTATGTTTAATATATTTTTTTATGTTAAATTTTCCATTTTCCATAATGTTGATATTTATGTGAAATAACATTAATTAAACTTCTGAGCATTCTAACATGTTATTTTATTGATGAACAAATTAACTTATTATTTTAGTACCTTTGGCTTGAAAATTCCTTTGCACCAATTATATGAAATCCTCCCTTTATGGTACCAGGTTAATGGATCCCTGAAATTGTTCTATAGGTATTATGTCAAACTTTAAGAAATAGAGGAAAATAGGAATGTTAAGACAGGTCGCAATACAATCGAGGAGGAAAGAAAGCACTTTTGTAAATTCTATAATATGTAATACAAAACTGTTTATATTTTTTTTTATTTAATTCCAGCATTTGAATTTGATCACGGTAGAAGGAATTATAACTCGAAAATTATGAAGCAAGCAATCGATCGAAGCTGTTACCTTTTTTCGTTACTCGAAATTATGAATCTTCCTCGACATATAAATTTCCATAGAATACTTTCATTCTTAATAAAGTCATGTAAATATTTACAGCACAACATTAAATTCCCTAAATCAGATAATTTGAGTCTTTTAAATATATTTAATAAAATTTCCTGAGGTATATCATATAAATTCGTTTCACTCATTTTTGCAACAATGGATTGAACCTATGAAACAATATTGTAATTAAATTAACGTTTTTCTTTTTTTTTAATTAGATAGTTTTTCTTTATATCAGATTAATAATTTGAATTGTTCTCTTCAATAAACAGGTAAAACAATTTGTTTACAAATGGCTACTGAATACTGACAACTAATGTCTGACAAGTGAGTGACATAAAAAGCAATGCTCTGCCTGTACGCTTCGTTCTTCCCACAGAGAAACCAATGTATTTTTTTATTTTTATTTTATTTATTGAGGTTCACCAAACAGATGTTACATTAGTTCTTACACTATTTATACTTAACTAATAAATTTATAAAAGCTATAATGCACACCTTTAATAGGTAAACACAGCATGATTATAGGCAAATAAAAACATATTATTGTATGTAACTAAAAACTAATACAAAAGGAAATTTTCATTCTAATCCATAAATTACATAAAATGTATATATGTAAATTACAAAAAATGTATTATTATTTACTACTAGTGAGTTCTTCTCTACAGCCTACTGGATATTCTTCCTCCTGAGAGTCGTCGGCCTACAAATTATAAGTGTCCTTATCCTTTATCCTTTCCTCTTTTATTAAACTTCTATCAAATTTCCTTCACCATAATAAACAGAAATACTATTTTTTTTGTTTCAGTTGTTCTGTTCTCACTACCATTAATGTTTGGGTAATTAACGAATCAGTCTAAGCAACGGCTTAGACTTACTTGGGAAAAGTTATTACATTATTATTTAAAGGAGCATTAAATCTTATATCACTTCTATGGTTTTTCCTCGGTGAGGAACATTTGATTCATCTACTACCCGTAGTCAGATTGTGATATTTCACGACTACTCGATACTGGCAAAATCCATTTTCTTTGGGAAAGAAGTCATTAATTAAATAGAAAAGAAGAAGAAGCTTATGTAGACCGTATAAAAAATTCTATTGTACCACAGATTACTAAATATGTAGTTACGTATCTTATTGATTTTTCTCCTTCATTGAAGATAGTTAATTTTTTATTTATTTATTTTATTTTATTTATTCAGATAACGAAGATCCAATACATGGTAAAATTGAATTAATGAATTGTCAGCTATAAACATAAAATAAAAAATACATAATCACACCAAATTAAATTACAGAAAAAAATATACACCGTACATCAAGTATTTTTAACAAAGTTTTTGGCATGGTGTATAAATATTAAATAATTCATGAAACAATGAGTAAATTTTACCACAATAAGTATAAGTAATGTAATTATATAAATATGTATATATAAATCAAAAGTTCATCAATATATCATCATAAATCGAAAAATCATTTCAAAACTTCGAAAAGAAGGTTTTTTGAATCAAAAGTCATAATTTTTAAAACACGAAAGCTTAGATAATTATAGAAAAGTGATTTTTTGCCCATAACGTGACATGCAAAATGCTTCGACAGACGAAAAAAGAAAACGAATCATTTTTCTAGAATAGAAATGCACTATATAATTTTTTTAATACTTAACGACTAATGACATTAATTTATAGCAAGTATAAGTTTTTATTGAGGAGATATTTCTTTTGATATCTGTACATACTTGTTTTTGGTTCACAATTTCTACATGTTTCTCGCACTGGAGATTGGCCATAGACATAACGACATGTAGATACCTACACTAGATTTTCAAGCATCGCTAAAACGACGAAAACAACGGGTTAGTGTGTATGGAAGTGCGTTTGACCGATTGCGCCGCAGTTTATATACCCGGGTGAGTAACAAACACGGTGTAGAATAAATATTACCAGGATGTTGAACAATTTGTAATTACGCTAATACAAATTTATGTAGTAAGTGTATCTTTAGTTATTACGGAAAATGACATTTTAATTCTACGGGGTGTGTGCTATATGTTTCAATCCCATTAAATGTTCGAAACCCATGCGTGATTCCTTACCGAAAACCGATTTGTACAGATATGTTAACATTATTGATAATGCCGCCAATCGCGATCTCATTATTATTTACCTAAATATGAAGAGGTTATGAATTGAAGCTTTCTAATTGTGCATTTATCTCTTTCAGTGTGGCGTGTGATGAGGAATGAATGTGAATAAAACCTTTATGCTTAATTGTTAATTAAGGGGAACAAGTTTATAATAATTTCGTACCAAAAAGCAACATCAGAATGGCAACTTTGGAGCAACAAGCTTCCAAGCTTTTGGATTTTAATCAAAAGTTAGACATCAATCTACTTGACAATATAGTTGGATGTTTGTATTCCACTGTTGGTGATCAACAGCGTATAGCTCAAGACGTTCTAACAGCTCTGAAAGAACATCCCGATGCTTGGACAAGAGTTGACACAATATTAGAGTTTTCTCAAAATCAGGAGACCAAATATTATGCATTACAGATTTTGGAGCAAGTAATACAAACAAGATGGAAAATATTGCCAAGAAATCAATGTGAAGGAATAAAAAAATACATTGTTGGTCTTATCATTAAAAACTCTTCAGATCCTGTTACCATGGAAAATAACAAAGTGTACTTGAAAAAACTTAATATGATATTAATTCAAGTTTTAAAAAGAGAATGGCCACATAATTGGGAAACATTTATCAGTGATATTGTTGGGGCATCAAAGACAAATGAGAGTCTTTGCCAAAATAATATGGTGATTCTCAAACTTCTAAGTGAAGAAGTGTTTGTCTTTAGTACTGGTCAACTAACACAAACAAAAGCCAAACATTTGAAAGACACAATGTGTTCTGAATTCAGTCAAATTTTTCAATTATGTCAGTTTGTACTGGAAAATTCCCAAAATGCTCCATTGGTTGATGCAACTCTCCATACGCTATTGAGATTTTTAAATTGGATTCCGTTGGGCTATATCTTCGAAATGAAGTTAATTAGCACTCTCATTTTTAAGTTTTTAAATGTTCCAATGTTTCGTAATGTAACTTTAAGTTGTTTAACTGAAATTGCTGGAGTAACAGTAAGTAATTATGAGGATCAATTTGTTGCTCTTCTTGTTCAAACTATGGAACAGTTGGAAGTAATGTTGCCTCTTACTACCAATATAAGAGAAGCTTATGCAGCAGGACGGGATCAAGAACAGGTTTTTATTCAGAACCTTGCATTGTTCCTATGTACATATTTAAAAGAACATGGACAGCTTATTGAAAGACGTGGATTAACAAACACACTAATGAATGCACTTCGTTATTTGGTGTTAATATCTGAAGTAGAAGAAGTTGAAATTTTCAAGATCTGTTTAGAATTTTGGAATGCATTAGCTGCAGATTTATACAAAATAGCCCCTTGTGCCCACACAGCAGGCCTTTATAGTAGCTTAGGTAAGAGTATTCCGAGAAAAGCTTTGTATGCAGATGTACTTAGTAGTGTCCGCTACATAATGATATCTAGGATGGCAAAACCAGAAGAGGTGTTAGTTGTAGAAAATGAAAATGGGGAAGTTGTGAGAGAATTCATGAAAGACACAGATTCAATTAATCTTTATAAAAATATGCGAGAAACATTGGTCTATTTGACTCATTTAGATTATGGAGATACTGAGCGTATTATGACTGATAAATTGCAAAATCAAGTTAATGGTTCTGAGTGGTCCTGGAAAAATTTGAACACTCTATGTTGGGCTATAGGTTCCATTTCTGGGGCTATGATGGAAGAGGATGAAAAGAGGTTTCTGGTTATTGTAATTAAAGATCTTTTGGGACTGTGTGAACAGAAAAAAGGGAAAGACAACAAAGCAATCATTGCAAGTAACATTATGTATGTAGTGGGACAGTATCCTCGCTTCTTAAGGGCCCATTGGAAGTTCCTAAAAACTGTGGTGAACAAACTATTCGAATTCATGCATGAAACTCATGATGGTGTCCAAGATATGGCTTGTGATACTTTTATAAAGATTGCATTAAAATGTCGGCGTCATTTTGTTACCACCCAAGTTGGTGAAGCATGTCCATTTATTGAAGAAATTTTGAGTACAATCAGTTCTATTATATGCGATTTACAAACATTACAAGTACACACTTTTTATGAAGCAGTTGGATACATGATAAGCGCACAAATAGATCAAGTGGCTCAGGAACAACTTATTGAAAAGTATATGTTGTTACCAAATCAAGTGTGGGATGATATAATATCTCAGGCATCTCATAATGTGGACATTCTCAAGGACCCTGAAGCTGTCAAACAGCTTGTAAGCATATTGAAGACAAATGTAAGTGCTTGTCGAGCATTGGGTCATCCATATGTTGTGCAACTTGGCCGAATATATTTAGATATGCTGAATGTATATAAAGTCATGTCTGAAAATATAAGTCAAGCCATTGCATTAAATGGTGTTGCTGTCACAAAGCAACCACTTATTAAGAATATGAGAATAATAAAAAAAGAAACTCTGAAATTGATAGCATGTTGGGTATCCCGATCTACTGATAATAGCATGGTTTTGGAAAATTTCATTCCTCCACTTCTTGATGCCGTCCTGTTGGATTATCAAAGAACTGCAGTCCCTGATGCTCGAGAACCAGAAGTCTTGTCTTGTATGGGTGCTATTGTGTACAAACTTGGAAGCCACATAACTTCTGAAGTACCAAAAATATTTGATGCTGTATTTGAATGTACTTTGGAAATGATAAATAAGGACTTCGAAGAATATCCTGAACACAGAACAGAGTTTTTCCTTTTATTACAAGCCGTAAACACTCATTGTTTTAAAGCATTCCTTAGTATACCACCAGCACAGTTTAAGTTAGTGTTGGATTCCATAATTTGGGCATTTAAACATACAATGAGGAATGTAGCCGATACTGGTCTACAAATATTGTACAGAATGTTACAAAATGTGGAACAGCATCCTCAGGCAGCACAGAGTTTCTATCAGACATACTTATGTGACATTCTTGAACATGTCTTTAGTGTAGTAACTGATACATCTCATGGAGCAGGTTTAACAATGCATGCTACCATATTAGCACATATTTTCACCTTAGTGGAGACTGGCCGTGTAACAGTGCCACTTGGACGTACACCTGATAATGTACTTTATATTCAGGTAAAGATTTTTTTGTATTTATTTTAAAGAAATGCAAATTGACAAAATAATGTTTTGTTATGGCCTGATATATATTTATTTGCTCTTTTCAGGAATATGTGGCAAATCTACTGAAAACAGCATTCCCACACTTGACTGATAACCAAGTAAAAATAACAGTACAGGGATTGTTTAACTTGGATCAAGATATTCCTGCATTCAAAGATCACCTTAGAGACTTCTTAGTTCAAATAAGAGTAAGTATCAAAATCTTATTGTCTACGTGTACAAAAATCACAGGATTCTTTAATTTTTTATACATTCTGCATGTAACCTTTAAGGGAATCATTTAGTATGCAAAATATTTTAATTTGAAATGTGTTACCATTTTTTAAGGGACTTAATCAAGGAAGTCTTCCATTTTTTTAGTACATTTTGAAGGTATAAAAATAACCTATTTCTCTCTTATAATAAAAACACATTAAAATACAGGGAATTAAATGAAAATACAATATGCTGGTATATACAAAATATGTAATATGCAATATCTTGTGTGGCTGTAAATAGAACTTATTACATCACAATGATTAAAAAAACACATAACTAAACAATAATTTAGTATTTCGAGCCACTGATGATCCTATCACAACTTGTAAACTATTTAATCTAAATCAACGAAATTGGCATAATCATTAAAAGTTGTTTGTCTATTATTTATATATTAGCACTTGACAAGCGTTAAGAGCGTTTAACGATTCCGCGCGCTATTTGACTTAAAAACTGCACTTTCAAAAGGTCAAAATAACAATATACCATACACCTTACACACATTTGAATGTCTAAAATATTATGAGATATTGTCGTTTAAATATTTAGTTTAAAAATTCATTAAAAAAAATACAATACGTAATTATAAAATTTTAAATGGTATTATTAAAGTAAATATCCTCTTCTGTAAGAGTAAGTAATTAATTATTATATAATGTATGGAATTTCGGTGTAATAGATCGGTTTGTTGACAAGAAATTTTTAATAATTTTGCAAAGTTTCTATATTAGGTAATTTTTGTACGAAAAAAACAAAAAAATATTTTCTACTTAATGTTTTTCTGAGAATTACAAAAGTATGTTGTTATTTTTTATTTCTTGGGTTTGTCAGTGATTTACGATATTTTAAGCTTGAAAATTGATGTTGAAACCGATTTAGTAAAACTTCGTTTACTTGTCTTGTCCTATGTCACAATTACTTCATTAAAAGAAAAAATTAAAACTCTGAACTAAATGTTTAAACGACAATATTTTCTAATATTTTAGATTAAAATATGCGTAAGTTGTAGGGTTTATTGTTATATACACCTTTTAAAAGTGCAGCTTTTGATCAAATAGTGCGCGGAATCCTTAAACGCTCTTAAGAACCGAGATTTTTACGACTGACTCTATATATAATAAACTAAAAATTTCTAAAATGAAAATACTGTTCATTACAGATTTTTAAAAAATAATTAGCAGGGGTGTTACTACATCAATATAGAACTCAAAATGTGGTTAGATTTTTTTATCTGCCTGTTTGTCAGTCTATGTTTGTGCGCGGAGCACATGAAAACTACTGGTCCGATTCCAATGCAATTTTCATGGATGTTTCTTTTTTCAAGTTAACATCTAGTCACTAGTGTATAAAGATTTATTTCCCCACCCCTTTTATTCTATAGACACTGAATGCGATTGAAGCCGCGCGGAGAATCTAGTGTAAAATAAAAGCCAAGTTCAATATAATAATACGTTGTTCTCGACTCCACCAACAAAATTAACTGAGATCTATATGAATGCCAAGTTATGTTATACTCGGGATGTATATGAAGCTCGGATGACTTGGTTATTTTTTACCAAAAAAACCAAATATATCATTTCCCTTATAGTATGAATTCAATACAAACAGGAAGTAGGTAACTTGCCAATATAATATAACCTGTAAGCACGTTTCTGACGTAAACAACTACCGATATCGGATGGGGACGGTAAATTTTCCAACACATTATTCTGGTTAAAATTAACGCAGTCCGTACATATAATATGTTATAGATTTCTGTATTTATATGTCGATGTGGGTTCCAAAATTAAATTTATAACCATTGTCCAACAAATACAGGGTTTGTACTTGGACAGTTTGGGCTACATTGAATTCTAAACCAAGACTATGATTTATTTTATTATTATAATAAAATGATTTCAGGAATACACAGGTGAAGACGATAGTGATCTGTATTTGGAAGAACGACTTTTTGCCTTGCGTCAGGCCCAAGAGGAAAAGCGAAGGGTTCAACTCTCCGTTCCTGGTATCATCAATCCTCACGAACTTCCAGAAGAAATGCAAGATTAATTATCAGTTATATAATTTGTGATAACAGTTCATTTTTCAAAACTGGCATAATATTTTTGTAGATGAAGACAACAATAATTCACTTTTTTTCAATTTTTGTAAATATCAGATAAAACAAATTGTGAGTAGACATCACACGAATGTGAATAAACATTTGATCATTTCAAAAATAATATACTTAATATATTAATTACGTTTTACGTTAACTGTATGGGCAATGAATAAAAGCTTTTCTTTTGTACTAGTGAACTGTTGTCATGACTGCTGTAAAACTTGTGCTCAGTTTAAATATAACCTTGTTTTGTTAGTTTGTACAAAGGGTCGTCTGGTAAATGTTAGATGATGTATGCAAGTGATAAGGTTGAATTTGCAAACCTCTCTAGATAAGGTGTATTTTGCGAGCACAAGGGATAATTATTAGAGTATGGCCTTTTTTAACTGTAAGAAGGAAATCATGCAACACTTTACATTGCTAGCAAATAAAACCATGCAATAGAATATTCATTTTTCACTTAACCTTGGTAGGTAACGAAATCTCTGTGATGGAATCCAGTGTCGATGTTCAACATGTGCGATATGGAATCTAAGTATTATGAGTAGATTCTAGGGAAACTTTATAAAGTAAATCGCTGTTAGTAACTTTATGTTTTGTTTAATGTTGTCAGAACTAACTTCTTAAATGGTTTGGGAATCTAAAACTTCTGAATGGGTTTCCAAATTCATTTTGGGCCTGATTAACTGTGAAGTCTTTCAATTTTGTGTTTGAAATAAACAGATAAATGTAACCGGAGTGTCTTTTTTATTATTTACGCATTAAAACTATTAAATTTACTTATGTTCCAACTGATGTATGGCTTCAAAACTAGCGACGAAGTGTATTCAGTTTGCAGGAGGAATTTGTGAATATCAATCATTCTAAATTTTCATTGTCCATGCGGCTTTGATGAATATAATTTTATTGATTTTATGATATCATAAATTTAAATAAATCCTCTGTTAATATCGTCCCTAGATTGGAAGATTGAATCTACAGTGTTCCGTCTCAGTAACAGTATCTGAAAAACAGTAAGAGACATTAAAGGCCTTGTCGTTCCTATTCAAGTATGCTGTAGTATTCTGTTTTAAAAACCTTTCTATGAACTTGGCGGACACGCTGCCGCGTGTCTATTCTACATATCAAAAGTGTTATTTACTCTATTATGACACTATGAATATTATTTACCGTTTATTTTATAATCGAAATGCCTCGGCAGTACTATTATCAATGTAAGTATATGTTAGTTCGATGATAACTCAACCTTGAATGAAATTTAATAAAGCAAAATAAGGAGCAGAAACATACGGAGAGTAATGAACATATGTAAGGGCGCTTTTACACAATCCAATGATAAGGGCCCAAATGCTCAATGGATACAGCAGGGGTGTGTGGGGTGGTCAGTGGAGTGTTGTTACTCTATAAAAAGGTCCATAAGATTGAGTAGCATAATAGTCATGTAGTGTCAAAATAAAGTACCCACTTGACTAACTATGTAGTTATATTCTTTCAATTCAGAACACCAGCTATTCTTTTCTATATTAGAGTCATTTATGAATTTAGAACATAATATGTAATTTTAATGAAATTATATATACCAATATAAATTTACACACAATAGCTATGATCTACTCTCTCAGTTCTTTATAGTCTGTATCAATTCTATAATCTATTGCATAGGTCTAGGATTTATGGTGTATGACATGTCTAGGATTATTTCAATAAATTATTTCAATTTTTAATCGATAAAATAAGTAGGTACTGTAGAGCTATTGAAGATGGTAAACGTTACTGAAGAAAATTCATCCGGTGAAAAAGCCTCAGACAAAATAGTACCTAGCAGTACAAATGCAGAAAACACGGGACCCGAAAATGAAAATGTGGATGTAAGTGATAATTTATAAAATAAATTTTTTTGAATTACAATTTCTATACTTTTTATAGAGAATAATATATTTTTTCGAATTTTATAGATTAATGCTCAAATCGATGAACAACGTCGTCGAATGCAGCCGACTAAAATGGAATCGTTTTTTGCCATTACAAAATCTCTTATCATAAGAGCATTGGTAGTTTATTTCATTACATCTATGTTTCGTCAACCATCTGCACCAAAAACTGATGTGAATAGTGCCTCAGGTGTACCTAGAGTACCTGCAATAAATATGTTTGATAATGGAACAATTTTAGATATGTATGCATATCTATCTGAGCGTGAATTTAATAATTTTGAAAACGCACAATTGCTTTGGACACAAACTGGTCTTGTTTATGGTGATTGGACTGGAGGACCCAATAATGATGGGACATATACATATTCTACAAGCATTGAAGCATCAGAATCTTTAAAAAATAATGGATCTATATATCTTCATGTTTATGTTGTACCCTCTGGGAAAACACCTGACCCAAAGGACAAGAGTAACCATGCTGGCCAATATATCACATATGGAAGGAAAATGTTGAATAAATACAAAAAGTTAAAGTATCAAAAAACCCATAATCTTTTAACTGGACAAAGTGAAAAATCTGAGGAGGAATTAAAGAAAGCTGAAACCATGCAAGAGGAAATAGTTTCCCACTGGCATCCAAATCTAACAATAAATTTAGTCACAGATCAAACAAATTGGATGCAAGGATCTGTTCCTCCACCATTAGATGAATTTATTTATTTTCTACCTGATGGAAAAAAATATAAACCTGCAGTATTTTTAAATGATTATTGGAATATGATGCGGGACTATGTTCCTTTAAATAAGACAACTACTACACTTCAACTGGAACTTACATATCAACCATTGAGTCTCTTCAAATGGCAATTATATACAGCACAAGTAATGAGAGATAAGCTAAGTATGTTTTCTGCTTTAGGTGCTGAAGAGCAAGATGAAGAGCAAGACACTGTTAAAGAATTGCTTCTGGATACATCTCCATATCTATTGGGTTTAACTATTTCTGTATCAATTCTTCACTCGATCTTTGAACTCTTAGCATTTAAGAATGATATTCAATTTTGGAATAATAGACAATCACTTGAAGGTCTCTCTGTCAGATCTGTTTTCTTTAATGTCTTTCAGTCAACAGTTGTACTACTCTATGTACTAGATAATGAAACAAATGTCATGGTCAGAATATCCTGCTTTATAGGCTTGATGATTGAGATATGGAAAATAAATAAAGTGATGGATGTAAAGCTAAACAGAGAGGATAGGATATTTGGATTTCCAAAACTCTCCTTTACTGATAAAGGTTCTTATGTAGAATCTAGCACAAAGCAGTATGATATGTTAGCCTTTAGATACCTAAGTTGGGCATGTTTTCCACTACTAATTGGATATGGCATATATTCTCTACTTTATCTGGAGCATAAAGGATGGTATTCGTTTATACTCAATATGATGTATGGATACTTATTAACTTTTGGTTTCATTATGATGACACCTCAGTTATTCATCAATTATAAGTTAAAATCTGTAGCACATTTACCTTGGCGTATGATGACATACAAATTCCTAAATACTTTCATAGATGATATATTTGCATTTGTCATTAAAATGCCAACTATGTACCGTTTAGGATGCTTCAGAGATGGTAAGTATATTTGTATATACTATGTAATGTTGATCAGTGCCAATGCCACAAAGATAAGATAACCTAATAAGGGGATTTTGTTACAGACATTGTGTTCTTCATATTCCTGTACCAACGCTGGATTTACAAAGTTGATCATAAACGCGTCAATGAATTTGGTTTCTCTGGAGAAATGGAACAACAACAAAAACAATCAGGAAATGAAAATCTTGCTATCACAAATCAACCAGAAGTTACTGATAAGAAGAATGATTAAATACTATGTTCCAATTCATATAGGTAAATAAGAAGGCATTAGACAAATGTTTGGTATTGTATCAATGTGAAGAACCATTTAGAAGTACCTAATTATCGCAATTTTCTCTGTGTGTGCTGGATTTTTGAGTGTTGGTAGGTAGCAGGGAGTGGTGATTGTAACAAGTCATTCAATTAATTTCTATCAGTTATATAATATATTATTAAATAGAAAGAATCATTTATCGCGAAATAGGCTGCTCTTCCTGTTTTTATCTGCTAACTTCGATTACATTTGAGAAAATATATAAAATTACTGACAGTACCACTGAGAAGTTAATAACTATGTCTGAATTAATGTTTTAAATAAACACAATGTAGAAGCTCAAAACATTTTCAGTATTCCTTTAGTGTTCTTTTTAATAAGGTTTCACTCATTTTAAGTATAAAATTGTGGCTGTGTGTGTATTTATTATTACCAATTAACAATGTTATATTTATAAAAGACATTTTGTTCATTTATCTGCTTCATTGAATGTTATTAGTTCAATAAGATTTTTCTAGAATTCTCATGATTAGCATTCATAAAAAATAACTCACTGTCCATTTGGCATAAATTCGATTTTAAATTAATTGAAATTATCTTTAGTTGGTCAAGTACCTACACTAAATTTCAAATAGAAACATGCACTTGGGAAAGTTGCTTTTCTATTAAGCATATTTTTAATGGGTTGTGGTATTGGTTTTAATTTAATTGAAAAACATTTGTTAAAATAATGTTAATTAATTTAGTATGATTGGTCATATTTAACTGAAAAAAGAATTGGACATTGATTTCAATTTTTATTTGTATAATTGGATTGTGCTGTTTGATGTTGTTTAGTCTTCCTGTTCCGTTTAATTTTGAATGAAATAAAAATGTATAATTTTATTCTAAGCACTTCTTGAATTAAATTTTTGCATTTTTGTAATAGAATTTATTTTTTTCTCATAATAATAATTATAATAGACCATAAATGTTGTTGTTTAAGTAATTACAATATTATTATCACATATTTTATGATATCATCTACCCAAATAGACCAGTTTTAAGTATTTAAATTATGCATTTTGATCTTTCAATTGTTAATCTATTTTAAAATCATTTTAAGGTGTTATTTGTATTTGTTCCGTGAAATAAAATAAGAATCGATTGTATTTGTTTTATTTAACTTTCTATATTATTGTCCCTCAAGACCGACGTAAATTGTTAATGTGTTGTAATTGTAAACCATTTTAAAGAGTTGCACTGACCGCGCTTAACCATATGTTTTATCGAATTCCGATTCTTACAATACAAAGTTGAACAAATTTCGTTTTGGAATTGTTTGTGGCGTCACAATTTTGAAATCGCGATGTTTAACTGTTTCGCCGCTTAGCATTTGTACCACTTCCAAACATCGAATCCTCGGGCCTAAAGGCCGGACCGTCCAGAAGGTCGAGAATACTCACATTTCGTTGGAGGAATTAATACCATCTTCACAGTTGTGGAGCTATACTGAACACCTTCCTTCTGATTATCCGTTCCTTTCTGATGCCAAATAAAGATTTTTCATTGACATTAAAATGTTTTCGCCGCTATGCACTTCCAAACATTCCACGGGACTAAGGGCTGGCCAGTGCATCGTTGGAGGAATTTATATGACCCTCCACATATTAAAAAATACAGCAGTTATAATTAAACGATGTTTATTAAGAATATCTTAATTAGATAGATTATGATCTGGGGCAGCCGGGTGCCCAGTGGCCTCGAGCGCCACATCGGAAGCAGTGGCCGTAGCCTCCGTAGTAGGAGCCGGGGACGCCCGGGACGTGCTCTCGTCGCCGTCGGGTACTTCTATCACTTCCTGTGGTAGCACCTGCGTATAAATACACATACATGTATATGTATATAAAAGAGATGGTGGTGAAACTAGAAGTTAGTAAGGTGCATAAGGGGTTATTATTCCGATTGGTTTTTAAAACTGAGATGACTGTAAATATTGATTTTGATAGCTATTTATGTCAACGGCTTTTATTCTCTCGGATTTCACAAGATCATAAAGAAACAAAATTAAGCGTATTTTTAATATTTGCAATTATAGATTTAAAAAAAGCTATTTCTTGTTGAACCTAAAGTATATAATATATGTTTTCAATGTTTATTAGCCCTTACGATACTATTAATGTAATATATGGGCATGTTTTGTTTAAATTTCGCTGGTCAATTTGTTAATTTTCTCAGGGTTATTGCGAATTAGCATTATCGACTGAACGCACTAGTTGCATTAAAGGTGGCGCTACGCACTTTTTGTTTAGACAAATGTTTCGCGATGATTGGCGAAGTAGCCGGGAATAGATACCTCATCTAGTCATATCGCCAGTCAAAAAAATTAGGGTAGTATTGTGAGATTTTATATATTTTTGTTGGATATGAGGATTGAAATTCTTAATACAAACCATTATTGTCGTTCGGTTGATCGGAGTCGATGTCAGATCCACTATCTGAATCGGTTGATGTGTACCTGCCAAAGCCGAAGAAACCGAAGGGTCTGGAACAAAAAATTACAGGCTGCAGAGGATGCGACAAAAAAGTAGGAAGCAAATATTATATTGTAATAAACTAATGGAGAGGCTAAGTAAAATTATGTCTAATATAATAGAAATGTACTGAATTAGTCAGTTTTAACAACAAATCACAGCTAGTCATAATGACTATTAGTAAAGTGAGGGTAGATGGGTCGTGACGTCATTAGGACGTTCGAGCACCAGACGCAATCGGTACCGATGTACCCAGATACTGAACGCGCCAACTCTTTTATCGCGCCGCCTCTTTGATGACAGCTAACACAGTGTACAATTCAAAATTGTACACTTGTTTCAAATAATCTCCATTCAGGCCGCTCATTAAAATTCCGGAGTGTTCCTTGAGAAATTGTTTTCTTAATATTACGTCAAGAAGATTTGATAATAAGCATGAGATATCATATTTACGTTAAGTAACCTTTATTGATTAGTTTTTTTCGTTTTTTATGAATGATTATAGCAAGTAACCTGACATTTATATTTAATTAACTAGCTTTCCGCCCGCGGCTTCGCTCGCGTGGACCCGGCAATTCGATTTTTTCTCACCTTTTAAACCTTCCCTAGACCTCCACGAATAATTCAAGACCAAGATAAGATAAATCCTTTCAGCCGTTCTCGAGTTTTAGCGAGACTAACGAACAGCAATTCATTTTTATATATATAGATAGATAATCTGTCTCACAAATATAATACGGCCAAATTACAACAGCCGATTGTCAGTGTGAGAACAATGCAAATGGTGAAATAACAACTTTATGTAATTTGTATTTTAGGTCGAATTATGTAAAATATTTGTTGACAGCACAACTATAACTAGGCATGTAAAACTAAGTGAGCAAGAGGTGAGCGTCTCACTGTGCACTACGGTTTTTGTATGTGTCTATATCGATGTAAGCAACTGTAGGTGTTTCTTACTCGCAATCGTAATCGTCCGCGGGCCCCCAGTACTCCATGTCGTCGTAGTATTCCGTCTCCGCCCCCTCCTCGAGCGCGGAGTCGCTCTCGTCCCACTCGCTTTCGGACGAGCTTCTTCTTCTGCAATATTTGATACTTAATGTACTCACAATATCTTAGGTTCCCGGTGCATAAATTATTGTTACTTTTTGTCTGATAAAAATACAAATGTAATCTTGAGAAAGGCAAGATTTAGAACTGCAATAAAAAATCTGTTCCAACGGTCTCGTTCAAAATTAAGGCTATTTGTTTATATCAATATTAATAATTAACAGAGAATGTAAAGGTTATAACTATAATTAATCAAAAATTACATTCTCGTATTTTAACAGCTAAACCAGTTAGTAAGTAGTCTTGCGTGAAAGAGTAACAAACACACACACATACATCCACACAAACTTTCGCATTAATAATAATTAGTAGGATATTAAGCGCATACCGGCTGCTTCCCGCGCTGGGCTGCGGCTCTACTTTGCGCTCCACTTCTGTGAACAACACAGCTTCATAAAGTTTTGCTTTACTTTACTAGGTTAAATTTAATATGTTAATAGATGGTAAAAATATGTAATGTATATTACAATTTCTGTATGCTACTTTTACAGAATTTACACTAAGATTATATTAATACTTCGAATTTTTCAGATAAAATAAGGTAAAATACTGAGATCGTTATGAATATATATTTTCCTTAATTAGTCCTACATTACATTGGAGGGGTGAAATAAAACTAAACAAACTTAACAATGCACGGTTGTGAAGTAGATGCATGTTACAACAACAGGACGCATTTTTAATTAAATGTCGTTGCTACTTGCAGAAATTCTTGAATATTGGAGTTAATTTCGTTGATACATTTATGAAGCCATCTTGTCCACAAAGTGTAAATAAAATAATAATGCATGACAAAAATTTTACCTTCTCTATTTTTAAGCATGTCTGTACGTTTTCTTTTCATTTCATCCGTTAGGTTTTGTACCATTTTATCTATAAACGAATCTAAAACTAGGCTTCTACACTCCGAAACAATTGGTGCTCTGTAAAAAAAACAATAATTAGGTGTAAATGTAAAAGGGTATACAGAGTCATAAAAACTTTGTGTAAATAGACTATATTATGTTAATATTCCTGTTTAAAGGCCGTGTGTACTAAAGTATAATGCTGATATGCTGGATTCATCAACAATCTCAGTGAAAAGGTCAACATTATGTAATGCAAAATTGCTTTTAAACTTCTGGATACGAGTAATCTTTAAAGACATTAAAGTTAGCGACAGAATTTTGTTGGAGGTTAATCATAGAAAACAGAAATGTTTAAAAACTAACCTACAAATCGGGCAATCTTTCTTTTTCTTCTTCCATGTAGCTATACAATATTTACAAAATGTGTGAGAACAGTTGAGAGTAGTCGCAGACACAAATAATTCTGCGCAAATACTGCACTGTAATTCACTCTCCATTATTTCTCCGACCTCCGCCAACGTATTCTCTTTTGATGAACCGGCATCGTTTTTAGTTTGATCAGTGGCATTTTCTAGAAGTTTTTCTTTCTCACACTCAACACTTTTGAGTTGATTTTTAACCTAAAAATAGCCTTAAATATAATATAGATAACAGAAATATTTATCCTCACTTATTACAAACAGCTATAAAAATGTTTTTTTAAGCATATGTTCAACTATACTTAAAAAGTATTCAATCATTCAAACTCAAAGATTCATAACAGGTACACGCAAAATAAAATACTTAATTCTTACTTATAATGTGATAATGATAAATTTATATTACAAAGTACAAAACTAAAAACCTTTTCTAACTGTTCTTGCAGAGAATTTATAACTTCACAGGATTGTTCGGATTGTTTATTTATTCTGTCAGCAGCAAGGGCAGCTAGTTCCACTTCTCTTTCCTCAACTCGACGCTGTATAAAGAAATTGAATAAACCAATTCTTAACATTCATAAGCATTGTCTTGTCATTAATCTATGCACAAGTATAGATTTCTATGAAAGAACTATGAAGTTTTAAAGTAGAAAAGTTTAAGTACCTACAGTATTCTAAGGTACCAGACAGATTTGAAAAAATCTGTTTTATTATGAGGAATATGGGCAATTATAGGCATAACAGTACTAAGTAGCACAAACCAGAGGAAACAGCTAGTAATAACTGTATTTAAAAAGACAATAAAGTTTATATGGCCCACTTATGTGGATATTGTGAGTACATTAAGTTAACACAAAACAATTATCTTTGCAAATATGCATTTGTAATATGAATGTTACGTACCTTTAAATCTTCTACTGATTTCTTTGCATCTTCCTTGGCTGCTAAAAGCCGTTTATGAATTTCTTCCCTTTCTTGAACCTTAAAGGAAAAAATGATTTTAGGCAAATATGTGATTGTATTTAAAAATTTGCTGATAATAAACAACAAACTATCAATCAATTTTATTTGCAGATATTTCTAAAGGCTAAATTGAGGTGTCCCGTATTCAAATTTAATTTAATTATCTTTGCAAATACTGTTTATTAAATATACCAATTGTTCCATTTTAATTTTATCCTCATCAGATACTTTCTTCATTTGCTCCATTTGGTTACTAAGCTGTTGTTCAGCTTCTAGTTTTTGTTTCTCTGTAATTTCAATTTGTTTCTCCAGATTTTGTTTAATTTTGTTATGCTCTTCCATTAATTCTAGTTCCCTTTGTTTTTGTTGTTCTGTTATTTCATTCAGTTCCTAAAAATAAATTTAATAAATTTTCTTGTCTATAAAATGAAACTTACATAAGTAGCTACAGTCTGGCATAATGATATAAAAAGTCAAGTCCCATGTCCCTTCTCAGGTCATGTGGTGGATATTGAATTTGTTCTACTGATTATCTTTTATTTAGAGGCAAGAAGGTGATAAGCCTTATGTTATGGATTAATTAATAGTTATATGTATCTTGCCAGACTGTTTTTGTCACAGGTCAAACACAAGATGTCTGGGTTATAATGCTAATGTATCATACCACTGAATCAAATCAATCATTAAATACATTAAAGTGGTCAAAGGCCAAGTCATACTTACTTTTTCTTTAGCTACTCTCAATTGTTCAAGTTCTTTTTGCAATAATTCTTCTAACTCCATTTTCTCTTTAAGTCTTAATTCTTCTTGTTCCTTCATTTTTTCCTGTAGTTTTTCAAGTAAATCTTGTTTTGATGAACTCTCTCGGTTTAATTCTGATAAAAATTCTTCTCTTTCTTTGAGCAATTTCTCTTTTAGACAATTATTTTCGATAACAAGGTCCGATTCTATTTCATTATGTTTTTTTATTTGTTCCTTAAAGAAAATGATACTGTTAGAACAGGACATTAATTAAATAAAAAAACTCTTCTATACAAATATTATAAGCACAAAAACCTTGTTTAGTTTTTATATTTGTAAAAAAAAACTCAAAAACCACTCCAACAATTTCCAGTGTGGTTTTGTTTTTCAGTTTTTAATACATTTGATCAACATTAAGCCACATTTATATTGGTCTATAGGGGCAGCATTTAGCATGCTATGGATATCTGTAAAAATATGGTCCACCAGGAGGGACACAATTTCACTGGTCTAGCTTTCTATTTCATTTATTTTTGATATATCTCTTTGTCGTTTTAGCGTTTGAAGCAAAATTTTTGAAGACCATTCAACTTAATTAATACTAACTACCGAGCAAAAGGAATGTACAGAAATTCTCCAATGGAATACTGTCCGACAGCATGACCATTCTACAACCTCTGAGTAACTACATTAACAACTCAGGACTAATCCTTGAATATTACAAATGACTCATGAAGGTTAAAAAAACCGCCTAACATATGAAACAAAGGGCACAGCAGATGCAGAGGTAACGACGCGGCAGATGAACTCGTTCGCAGAGGCTCCAGTATGGACATATGTGGCCCTGGACCCAGCATCCCCTATGCTTTCGGAATGGTGTGTAAGCTACTCAGAAATGAAATAAATCAGCTTCCTGCAGAAGTTGGGTTGGGTGGAATGAAGTCATTGCCACCCGCACACAAAATAGGTACATAAGCCATTGAGTTGCAGAGACCAGCCCAAACAACAAATGACAACAAAACAAATCATTCATCTTTTTATCTAACCGTGTTGTTTCTGAGTGGAATGGTCTACCCGAGAGTGTAATAAAGGCACCCACATTGAATAGTTTCAAAAATAAACTGGACTATTTCTTCAAGTCGCAGAATACACACGCATCAGCTTTTAGCTGCTAGCGTACTTAAATATAATAATAATAATTCCTAATTGTCTCCACTCTCCATATTCTTGGTTCCCAGTGTAAAAGGGTTAAAGGACACATTACTAAAAAAAGGAATTTAATGATAATAGTTCAGTTTATCAATATAAAAGTTAAAAGTATACCATCAGTTCCTTTATTCTCCCATCCATTTCATTCTTTAATGCTGAGACTTGTGCATTTCTTTCTGCAATCAGTAGTGATTTCTGTCTTTCAACTTCAATCTTTTCCCCTTTCAAATTTTCAATTTGTAATGCATAATCATTTTCTAATTGTTCTAATTTTCTGTTCATTGATTGGTGAAGTTGATTCTTTAATAGTTTGTTTGTTTCTTGTATTTGCTTCTGTTTATGTATTTTATCTTCCAAATGTTTAATCTCAAAGTTCTGCGATTCTTCAAACTTAATTTTAACATCATTAATGTTGAAATTGTCATCATTCTCTTCTAGTTTAATTCTTTTTAAAGGAGGGCAACCATCTTCCAAAATAAATTTATACATAAACTCTTGGGAGGGCTCTAATATTATAATATCATTGTTTAAAAGTTTCTGTTTTAAACCTTTACCCATTTTTTTCCCATTTACTTCAATTCCACAGGTACTGTGATCTTCTATGAACCAATCATCTTCTATTTTTTTAAAAATACAATGGCTCCGAGAAATGTACAATGAGGCCACAACAACAGAACTTTTTAGCCCCCGGCCTAATATAAACTGAAATATATTAAATTGAATGATTATTATCACAAATAAAAATTTAAATTATATTAAAACAAATACACAATTACTCAGTTACTCACTTCATCGGTACTTAAATTTATTTTCTTCAAGTTCTTGTATTCAGTTTTTAAAGGCTTGCAAGATATCAAAACTGGAATAGTTTCTTGCATTTTTATTATATGTCAAAATTATTTTATCTATAGAACATATACCATAGCCGAACATTAAAATTAAAATCTAACTGAAATGCATAACGTACGAAAACAAAAATTCTGTTTCTATCGAGTTTACTGTCAGATTGACAAATCAGAACATATAAAAACGTAAATGACAGTTGTTATTTTCTGTGTTGCTATTTTAGTAACTTTAGCTTTATGCACAAAATATTTAAACTTTAGTAATTTTAGGTGTGCGTTCCATAGTTAATTTTTGTATTTTGATTTTATTTTCACTAAATTATTTATTAAGGAGATTTCACTATTTGTGTGGCATCATCGATATTGTTAGAATAGAATAGAATAGACTTTATAATTTTAGTATAACATAAAGTTGAAGGTGGTCTTTTTTAATGAAATAAAAACTATCACTAATTGCACGAGTACGCATCGGCGTACTGTTGCCAAACATATCGATGTTATGGTGACTCAGTATACATGCATATTTAGATATACTATCAACTAATATGTTGCAAAATTCAACCTTATACGACCTAAATAAAGTTGTTATACCACACTTTGCATAGTTCTTATACCAACAAATCGGATTGAAATTATTGCTGTATTATAGTTTTGAGACAAATTAAATCTAAATCATATTATCTTGCTTACTATAATCATAATCATCCATAAAAACAACAAAAACTAATCAATAAAGGATTTTATTTGACGTAACTTAACGATATCCCATTCTTATTATTTAATCTTCTTGCCATAATATTATAACGAGCGTGCCAAGACGCAAGACTATATTAAATAAGAACGCAATTTTGAATTGTACTCTTGTATCATGTTGACGTTTTTGAGACGTTGATAGTATATAATCATGGATTTTTTTATACATCAATGGACCTTTATCAAATGTAATTGTGGAATCGTTTATTCCGATCTCCATGACACTTGTAATCAAGTATTTGAGGCGATAAATAATATGAGCGGAGAGAGATCTTTTAATCTATACATGTAATAAAACAGTAACCGAACCATTTCTGTACATTGAATATTTTTCAAAAAGAGTAATTGGTATGCAATATGCATGTTCTATAGATACCAAAACCATGGTTAGAATTTTTTTTCTGTTTGTCTGTTTATCTGTTTGTATGTGCGTCAACCACGTAATAACCACTGGGCAGATTTTGATAAAATTGCACATGCTGACAGACCAATATTAGGTGCAATTTATAGGCTACATTTTATTTGAAAAAAATATTTTTAGGGGTAGCTTCCCATACATGTAAACGGAGGGTAAAAAAATAAAGACGCGAATAAATCATTAAACGAGGTGTCATTAGATAGGTCTTTAAAAATTAAATACAGGTTTCTCAATGCGTTTTTTGCTAAAATAAATATTTTTTGTGATATACGCTTCTAATGTCGTGAAAATAACATACCACGTGACAATGTAAGGTTTTGGTTGAGTTGCGGACATGCCTTTTTATACTCCTTACGTATAGATTCAGACGTTAAAACAGTCAATAGATTCTCAAAAGTGTTCAAAAAATAACTAACTCTTCGCCCGCGACTTCGCTCGTATGGAATACAATTTTCTGTATTTTGAAGAGGCGCGTGCACTATGAGATTTTGGTCAAACCTATTTCCATAGAAAGCTCTAGATATGCCATGGCCCTGCGACCGTAATTTTTTAAAACTTTGGCTGTGCGTCTCTAAAAAAATACAGAAATTAGTAACCCACGCGTGAGAAGCCGCGGGCGAAAAGCTAGTCTATACATATAATAAAACAGTAACCAAACCATTTCTGTACATTGAATATTTTTCAAAAAGAGTAAATGCTATGTAATATGTATGTTCTATAGATACCAAAACCATGGTTAAAAATGTTTTTTTCTGTTTGTCTGTTTGTCTGTTTATCTGTTTGTATGTGCGTCAATCACGTAATGACCACTGGGCAGATTTTGATAAAATTTTACATGCTGATAGACCAATATTAGGTGCAACTTACAGGCTACATTTTATTTGAAAAAATATTTTTAGGGGTGGCTTTCCATACATGTAAACGGAGGGTATAAAAATAAATTCACGAATAGATAATTAAATGAGAAGTCATTGGATAGGTCTTTAAAAATGAAATAAAGGTTTCTAAATGCGTTTTTTGCTAAAAT
>LQNK01000060.1:61369-72831 GCA_001586405.1 Phoebis sennae | reverse complement strand
CTTCTTACGTATAGATTAAGACGTTAAAACAGTCAATAGATTCTCAAAAGTCTTCAAAAAATAACTAACTCTTCGCCCGCGACTTCGCTCGTATGGAATACAATTTTCTGTATTTTGAAGAGGCGCGTGCACTATGAGATTTTGGTCAAACCTATTTCCATAGAAAGCTCTAGATATGCCATGGCCCTGCGACCGTAATTTTTTAAAACTTAGGCTGTGCGTCTCTAAAAAAATACAGAAATTAGTAACCCACGCGTGAGAAGCCGCGGGCGAAAAGCTAGTTATTAATAAATCGTCATGGTACGTCGTTAAGAAAAACCAAACTAAATACCTAGGATCTACTTCTTCTATGTAGAAGAAATTCCATTTTCCTTTAAGCCATTCCTTTCATCCGTATGTGTGGGTAGTAAAAATATATTATATTTATCACATGTAATGTTCTGAAGCAAAGTTAGTGGCATATCTACCGAATAGGAATTCCTTTACCAGTTTCTTTACGAATTTGCTTTTAAGCAGCTATTATATGAAGTGGTTACTTAGTAAGTCCGTACACTATAAGTAAAAAGCTTTGACAGGAAAAGCTAGCGAGAGTGAAAGCACAGGAGCTACGAGTATTTCTCGTCGGATAAAACGAATAGATAGAGGTCTTTAATATAAACGAAGCAGACTTTAGTACTCTCGAAAAATGCAAGCATGGCGGTTGGATACACGCTGAATTTTTAAACGGCAAGGTTTGCGGCTTTTCGTTGTGTGTACAACTTTGTATTTGCTACTTTACGATGGTTCTTTTGAACTTTTCGTTTAATTATTATAGGCCGGTAAACTTTAACTGATTATTTTTTGCACTCGTCATTTAGCGAGTGCTCGTAGATAGATAGGATACATAGTTATATAGGTTCTCATTTCGAACGTAGATTATATTTAATAAGTTGGGATAACACATATGGAAATGTAATTATAACATTTGAATGACATTAGAAAAAGTAAATAAGTTGAGTCGTCGAAAGGCGGACTGCGGAACGGCTTCACTTCAGTCCTCAATATATCAACGTAGACAGGACGAAAATTGGACTGGACCCTTGTTAATGTCCCGCACTTAGGCCCTTCCACCCTTGTTTGTGATTATTTATTTAAGACCTATTGATACGCCTATATTTATTTACGAAGGTGCGACAAAAGTGATGGTGTGGACAGATTGTTAACAAAAAAGTAATTGATTTTATGCATAAATAACATTGGTCTTATATAAGCTCTATTTATATCTCTTATCTCTACGGGATGGCTTCTAAATTTGCGATATATTCTTGCTCGCTACATTATCTCTTCAGGTTGCTGTGGGAATTGCTGACCAAAGTGGAACTTCAAACATTGAAATAACAACGCAACATTTCAGTTCAGCTCACACTCATAGCAAGTTTCAGTGATGGGGCAGTTGATGAAACTAAAAAGTCAAGATTGCCCCATATTACCAAACATATTAACAGGAGAACATTTTTTTTCGTTTCATCATACCATTGAATTTTTGCCAAAAATAAAATTAACTTTCCTACAAAATATTACGTTAATCATTACGATTTTGCGAGTCCTATTTTATGGCAATAACTTATTATTTTTCCATTTTAGTGACCAATAACCCCGCTTCCTTCCTCGTTTCGTATGACTTACTAAATTGTACTATCCCGAAACTCCTAACGGTTGAGGAGTTCTGTGGGTTCTAGCATAAGCTCAGCGATATAACATTATGATTTTCGGATGAAAATAACATATATAATTAAGAAAACTTAAAAAAAAAAAACTCCCTATGTTGCTAATATTTTGAGGGTTTCACTCTATTTCTCTTTTTTCACAATACCAGATTTTTTTTTATGTTATAACAGGCAAGTGGGGCATGAGGTTCACCTGATGTTAAGTGACTGACCGCAGCCCATGAACATCTGCAACATAAGTGTTGCCGATGCCTTGCCGGCTTGAAGGAAAGGGAGGGGATCAGGATAGGATTAATGATAGGAAGTTGGGACAGGAGTAGAACTGGACGGGAGAGGAATTGTATGGGAATACAGGCCTCCGGGCACCTGCTCACCGTACGAAACACAGTGTAATACTGTTTCACGCCGGTCTTCTGCTGGGGGGTGGTAATTACAGCGGCGCGAGCTTGGCCTAATCGTGCAATGCTTGGCTACCACTCTTTTATTGCTGCACTTGTTATGCAGCACAATTACCCTCTGTCGCCTCTTACGACACCACGCGCACGGGTAGAAATGGGGTGGCGACACATGTATTCTAACCCGTCGCCACACGGGAAATACTATAATGCTATAATATAATAATATTATAATGGTGGAGAGATAGAAATGGGAAACCCTCAGGAGTATACCATCCGTTTTTTGGAATAAAAACCACCCAATATTTAATTTAGACTTGGCAAAGAAATTATGATTTGTCGGTATTTTGCCAATTTGCAAAATAAAGTTTTAAAATGAATATTTAATGTCAATAGGATTTTGTATAAGCTCAGGGAGAGTTTGTACATTACACGGAACTGCAGGCTTTGTGCGTGAGCGTGACTTTGCATTACTTAGTTAACTATTTTGTATAAAATTTTAATAATTTGCCAAACCACACGTCGCTGTTGTAGTACTTTTTCGCTCCACATTTTAAATCAAGTGCTGTGCATAGCGTAGCTGAATTTTTTCTAACCAAAATAAGGACTGGTATGTTTAATTTTCGTGTTAATTCCTGCTCCTGTTTGTTTCAAAGTAGGTAAATACAGAATACTTAACATACATGTTTGAGTACTGGGTAAATACGTGTATTTAAGTTTTCATCCTTGCTTTGATGGTGCGAGTACACTTTATTATTAATTATATGATTTCAGGTTGGAATTTGAAGCAAAAAGTGTTAGGGGGGAATAAGATTATTCTAATAAACATAATGGTTATTTCTCATAAAGTCATTCATATTGATAGCCAGAAAGCCTTTAGTCCCTATTTATTTAGACCATTGACACATTATTCTTCAGGAGGAAAGGCCCTGGTGCAAGTTGTTTGCTGACGACATTGTCATCATTCGTGAGGGCACCCAGGTTCAAAAAAGACTCCTAATGTGATAGGAAAAACTAGAGACTGTAGGCTTCAAATCAGCAGAACAAAAACGGAATACAGTCATGTTTTGCGGTCTCTCCAGTTTTGTTATGATATCACAAGACGGCGTGCTACATCAGTCTGCTTAGATATCCAATACCTTGGGTCACGCTTACAAGCGGATGGAGACGTAGATTGAGACCTGTTTTACCACTAAGCAATCTATAAAAGCGTAGTAAGACCTGCTATGCTTTACGGTTCCCAATGTTGGGCCGTGAAAAGAGAATGAGAATGTTGACATGGATGTGTGCGTTGGCAAGATAAGAGAGGATTAGGAACGAGTAAATAAAAGGAAGCTTTAAAGTGACGCCGATTTCTTTAAGATTAGAAGCAATAGCTATAGCTAGCCGGTTTGGATATGTGATGCGGTGGGAGGATAGTTATGTTGATAAGAGAGTGATGAAGAAATGCTGAAATGGCAAAGAAGGGAGACGAGTGGTAGCAAGAAAATCCATAGGGCCGACCCCAAATGGGATAGGTGCAGGATGATGATGATGGTGATTCAATTCTTCTAAAATATCAAAGGTTTTTTATTTATGTCTTCTTAATCCCCTAATTTTTTTAAGGCTGCATAGATAAACATCCAGGTTATATATTTAAGAATTTTTATCGATCGTTCTGGTATCATATGTCGTCATTTTGTGGCAAAGATTTTTCATTAACTTTAAAATAGTGTTCTATATATATTGTTTTAATGAATAAGAAATATAAACTCAGTTTCTATTTGTACCAAGAAACTGCAGTACAAGTATATCCTGGCAATACTAACTTATACAAAATATAACTTATGATTATTAATCCAAATATTGTGATAATTTTATTTTTTTAACCGACTTCCCAAAAAACGAGGAGGATATTAATTAGGGGCCTATTTTTACCTTTTTTTTAAAGTATATACATCGATAACTCTGTGGTTTCTCAACCGGTTTTTATTTAGAATGTGTTCAAGTTACTACAATTTTTACATCTTAAACTAGGTATATTAAATCTTTTACTCTTTACTAAATAATAATGAAAAAAACATAAAGGTACGAGAAATACGGACTTATATCCAGTTTTGTTTCAGGGTGGTTTTGATAATTTCGGGCAGCAGCAAGGAATCGTAAAAAATGGCGTAAGTTAATTACACTAATGAACAAGCGAAGAAGGTGCGCTCAAAAAATCCACCCCAAGATCACTCCAAAGTCTTTACTACGATGTTCATCGCTCGCTTCATTAGCGACTGAAATACAGCTGGGATTACATGACTCCGGGTTCTTAAATTTTTGTAATATTAAGAATAAACTTTTGCGCGCGGCGTCGCTCTAAATGTTTTTGACTTACTTGATATTTATCCTTAAATTGCACAATTTTTTGTAAATTGTAGCCTTTGCATTAATGCATGTGTTGTTCCGATGTATAAGTCATATTACTGTAAAGATTCGTCTAAATCTGTTGTGTATTTTTTGCAAGAATGAGTTACAAACATACTCATACATATACATACATCCATACCCACAAACTCTCGCATTACAAACTTAGTAGAATTCTAACTTTTTACACAAAATATGTGTGTAAAAAGTATTGAAACAAAAACGTTTAGTAAATTGATATTTAAACAAAAACGTTTTTGTGTAGCGAGTTAAAGGATAAAATCAATGATATTATTATTATATCATTCGGGAACATAGAATTCATAAAATTGTTATTCAAGAAAAAAAAAAATATTAAATTTTGATTCGGTTTTATTGAGAACGCGCCATGTAACTCTTATAGTTCAATCGAGTAGCCCGTTCATTAGAACCGACGTAAGGCTGTAGTCTTAACTATGGAACATTTTTGGTTTTAAACAAGAATGGTCTTTTCTTTAACTTTCTATATTTTAGGACAAATTCATCCTCGTTCAACTCGATTACAAATTCAATTATTTAAAATAGTTTTAGAATTAAAAACGGTCTAGTTATTTTTTTAGAAATTAAAAAAGTTAAATATTAATTCAGTTTGTAATGATTTATTAATCATACAATTTTAATTAGGTAAGGGTTCAATTAGCATAGGTAGGAGAAAGCTGTATACTTAGGAAAAATTCAATATCTTTTTTTTGTAAGATCTAAAATTATATTTTTATTTTTTATTTCAATTTTATAAAATATGTTGAACAGATAGATCTCATCCAGGTTACAAAATCCTTGCACATGAAGTCGTGGCCAATGATAATAATATAATAATTTTGACTAATAATGTCTACTTCGATAAAAAATAGATATCATTTTTAGAAATGTCAATATCATGGTATATTTTAAATATCACAGTGCTCCTCCATTATGACTTGGGCACCTTTTTCTGAAACACTTTAATGAATCAAAATTAAAAGCTTAAGAAAGGGGGTTAATTAAAATAAACAGAACGGGAACGCTAAAGGCTCTATTGGAGAGCTCGAAAGTCCTCATGGAATTGGTTAGAACATCATACTAAGATTAATTTGTTTGCGATTGAAAAGGCCCGGTGCTCACACCGGGTAATCTGTCCATCACGGCATGCAAATTGAATCACGTCTCCCAAGACTCATCTGTTCACATGACGGCTGCTGCTAGAAAATGTATATTCTGCAACGTTTTTTAATGAATCGAAAGATTGGGCACTGAAATACAAATATTTGCATAATGTATTGATTTACAGAATAAAACATGATTTTCGGCAAAATTGTAAGTTTTACAGTTGCTCCTTTAAAATAAAAAAGAAACAAAATTTTATTCTAGTTATGAAAATTATTTAATTAATTTTGCCACAATGACTAATCTTCAGTTTAAAAATCTCGTACTTTATAATGTTCTGTTTTTTCGTGCAATAAGCAAGTTCTAGATATTTTTCTATATATTTCCTTACTTATATAAATTATTTTGATATGTACCTTCTATTAAACAAACTATTCCTATTTATGTCGCAAGCTCATGTTATTGTTATATTTCTTCGGATATAGTTATATACCGTAATATATAGTAAATTAAATCAGTTCAGAACTGTACTAAATATACTATATTTCTTGAAAAAAAATTGGCAACCCTGAGTTATTTATGTGAGTGTCCTTAGACATGTTTGTTCATCAAATCGTTTGCACCGTTTAAAGGATAAGTGGGAAAGAATAACCAAATGTCTACAAAGATACTCACCCAAATGAAAGTGCACTGTAAGGTTGAATTTTTCAAATTTAATTTTATCATACTTTCTTTCTTTCAAATGCGTAATTTTTGAGATACTTACAAAAATACAGATTGAAAAATTAAATACAGAAAGAAAAATGTTACTTTAGGTATTTAAAATTTAAGGTCTAGAAGTCAATATTTATGGTTTAAATTCCAGAATCTTTCTGGACATCGAACAAGGTTCAGTCTCCGAGGCATTATCGATATAGCTATTAATAAGCATAACTTGGTTAAATTTGGTTAGGCTGTGCAAACAACCCAATATCTATTAGGAAATATACATAGAGAATATCAATACAGCGAAAAATAATAAAAGAGTACCTATTATATTGTAGGATTTAGCGCAAGCATCAATAGGGTCGAACAAAGATAGGTTCGAGACGAACGGTGAAGCCGTTCTACGTTCGATCTCGAATCAAGAACGAGATTTCGCTTTGTTCGTAAACAATACGGTATGGACGACGTTTTCAGTAAAATTTATCTAGTCTATAGCGTAATTTCCGAATGGCAAGCAACAACTGTCATGGGATGGGAAGTTATTGAATTGCAATTTAACACAATTATTTTATTCGTATATTAATAATGGGGCGAATCACCAGCTATATTTCTAAAATTCTCGACTTAATATTTACTTTTGGGTACTTGAACTCGATCTTCGCGAGCTTAAAGGACCCTTAGCAGAAATTATCTCTGTTAAATGAAATTAACTGCGAGAAATCCGCTTAAGAAGCGACTTAGCCTTGGTCAGGTCATCGATTTACTCCATCCGCGTCATTTGATTAGCGATTCAGTGTTCAGTTTATAAGATTATTTGAAAGAAAGAAAGAAAAAAAAATATTCATTATAGGTACATTTTAAAAATTAAATACGATTAAATTTGAATATGAAATTTTATAACCCAAGCAAACATTTCACGTTATCGTCATAAAATAAATTATATGCTTCACATAAAAATAATATCAAACCTAGGTATATTAAGATTTATACTTAAAGATGTTTCCGCCTGCGGCTTCAATAGCGTGGACTACTAAATTATTACATACAGTTTTTATTATTATTGTTACTTTTTTAGAAGCGTATATATTGCAAGCTATTCGTTGAAACAAAAAAATTGTTAGAAACCTCCTTTTAATATATAAAGATGCCCAAATTGAACGATACCCCATTAAGGTTTGCGTAAGTACATTTTTTATCACCCATCTCGGTCTCATGTCTAATAATATTTTTTTAATAGAATGTAGCCTCTAAGTTGATATTATTATAATTATTTCATTTGAAGGGCTTTATCGCTAAGAAATAACACTGCCCCGTAAGATAATCAGTTATATACATATATATAAAATCAATCAATAAAATCAGAAGATAATTCAAAATTCGCGATACTTTATGAAAAAACACCCCGTAATTATTATGGTATCCCAGTCTATCTCATTGGTTGTTTGGTATAGATGGTAATTATAATTAATTGTGGAACTTTAAGGTTTATTGTAAAATACAGTATTTATTTATTCATTTATTCCTGTGATGATTTCCGTATGAGTCAGTTAGTTACTTAAATAACAAGTTAATCACCAATAACGTGTTGTTGCCATTAATTTATAGAGAAAAGGAGGAAGAATAATGTGTTATTAAGTGACAAAGTTAAAATAAACACAATTTATTTGGAATAAATCGATCAATAAACAAACTTATGGTTCGAAAGTAATTTTGTAAAAGGCAATAATGATGACACAATGAGAGGCGGTCTCAGGTAGCTCGGCCGATTGAAGCTTTTATCGCGGGTCTGATTAACTGTCGAGCCCAAGATGGATTTATTGTAAAAGTTGGCCGTTCACCGAGGTTAGTGATTCAAGCCCGCACACTTTACTCGAATAATTGTCTACGTGATCGGAATAGAGGCTTTCGGCCGCTTTTAATAAGACCAGATAAAGAGCTCACAGATCCACGCTGCAGAGTTTCAAATGCAATATGAGTCGGGAATTTCTGTGATTCGAATCAGATACTAGGTAAGATTTGTATCATTTATGTTATTTGGTGTAGAGATATATGGATCGCGAGGACTTGAAGCATGCTAATTATACCTATATGTAGACAAATAATTGTGTTTTAATAAAAAGAATACTAGTAAAGAGTACTAGAAATATTTGTTACCTACTATAGAATATATAAAGTTAAACGTTTAATCATATCGAAGAAAAATCAATATAAGAGGGTTTGAAAAGGAAATGTTGACATAAGGAAGCAGCCATACAGGATATTAAGTCTTCGGTCGCTGTACCAAGTAACAATATCAACTAGCACATACCGATGTATAATAAAATGATTGAATAAAATAATTTATTTTAAAATCAATTTAACGTGATAAAATATTTTGCAACTGAAAGTTTGAATAAATAAATTAGAACAAACTTGTAACGTCTAGAAAATAACAATAAGGTCTATTGTCGTTTTTTTTTCAGACAAAGTACAAATAATTGTTGCACCATGTTTTACCATAATTTAATAACTTCGTAACATGCAAAGCTTCAAATTCAGATAAAATTTGAAATAGCTACATAGAACAAAAATAATTGACACGTTTCAAAGACAAAACCCTATTTTTTAATAACAATGGTAGGGTATTATAAGATTTAAGTATTACTAATCTGAGAAAAACGAAAAACTTAGTTCAGAGTGAAGCCAGCAATGTTCCGCACAAGGGAAACTTTATCAGTTTAAACTTTTAGAACTAATTACTTACCGTACCCATTGCTCATAGCAGTCTTTCAAATGCAGTCTAATATATCATGGCGCGTAGGTAGAAACTAGCAACTTACACGAGACATAACCCGATTATTAGTTCGTCCTATATACATGTTATAGGCTAATGATAGGGTAAACTTTTCACTAATTAAGCTATCACCATATTGTCGCCTGTTTGAAGATACCCGTGTGGCGACGGGTTAGAATACATGTGTCGCCACAACATTTCTATCCGTGGGTGTCGTAAGAGGCGACAGAGAGAAAATCTTCTGCATAATATCTTCAGCAATATAATATTGGGAGCCGGGCATTGCACGATTGCGCCAAGCTCGCACCGGAGTAAGTATCCCTTCAGAAGATCAGCGTGAAGCAGTACTTTTTTTATAGCACAGTGAGCGGTTTCCCGGAGGCCTGTGTTCCCATCCCATTCCTCTCCCATCCTGTTGTTCTCCTCTCCCAATTTCAAATTATGAACCCTCTCCCTATCCCCTTCGCTACCTTCAAGGCCGGCAAGGCATTTGCCACACTTTGCTGTTATTAAACCGTGTGCTTGACCGCTGTTAGGTACATATAAAAAAGGTTTTTTTCTAAAAACTCAGTCCTCATTGTGCTTCAAATCATAAATAAGTATTATATTTGGCAATGCTTCATGTCAATTATCATCAGACTAGTTAACAACTAGCCAGTATCGCGATAACACGTACACTTTAATGAATTCAGTTTGTATGAAACTAGCAGGCGTAAAACGATTGTCGGAAACGGACTAGTTATAAATATAGCGAGATACACTAGCGCGCTTTGTCGCACTTGTGGCTCCGTCGTCCGGCAGCGGCGCGAGGTTTTTGCGCCGGATCTCGCATGAAATACGAAGGAGACGCGTCCGGCCAGTTTATACTTATGTATTCTGCCTCTTATATTTAACGACCCATTGTTTCATACTTTTTCAATTAATCTATTCCATTTAATTAAATTTTGTATTTCCGTGCGCTTAGTTTTTTAACACAATACTAATGAAGTTGATAATAAAACGCAAAGTAATGTTATTCACTTAATTTAAATCCAATTAAGATAAAACATCTAATGTTTTTTTACCTATGTACGTAATATACATCCTCAAAAATACACAAAATATTATATCTAGTAGTATGTTCGCCAAAGTTATAGAGAAAATGACGATTATAATATAAAATAAGACTCATTAGTCAAATATTTAATAAAAAATAATATTAACATTTTTAGAATATTTTATGGCTCTACTATTTGCGCAGATTTATTCTCTATATCACTAAATTACGCTGTATAACGCATTTAATGCCTTTCAATAAACGACAGATTTACTGGGTTTAATTTTATTGTTTCCCATAATGATACTTTTGGAACAACGAGCAAATAAACGGTCGTAATTAAAACTTTATTTAACATTGAATTAGGCGACGAAATTTACTACGATTTGCTGAGCGCAAGAGGGTTTTTTCTATTATAAGAATGTAAACGAAACGAGAGACTTTATCTTGGTGTGTCTGCGCAAACTAAACAGGGTCATCAAACGGTACTTGGTGTTGGCAACAGTCGTATACAAAAAAGAACAAAAGGTTGAAGGTCATTTTGCCTTGAGTGCGCAGACCGTTCCCGTACTGTAAATAATATAGAACATAATAATGAGAGGTAAATGTTTAAATAGAGTTCTATGTTTAATCTTTCTATGTGAGACACAAAAGTCGGTCATAAAGGGGTAGCATGGTAATAATGGTATCGTATCGCGCTTCTAAGGCTCATGTCGCTACAAATCCTCTTTTTACTTTTTTACTCTGCAATCCCTTTCATCAGTAATAGAACATAATTATGTTTATAAATCAACCTAGTATTATGACCTAAAGTACAACTTGTATTAGAACCGTTGCTTGATATAATTATTTCTGGGATTTGAGTTGATGTGCTTTCGTAATTTTTTTACGTCTCCTTGTCATTAAAATTAATTATCAGGGCCATTGTTATTGACAGTCTTGGTATATATATAGCAGAAAAAGGTCCAGTTACTGGTGTATTTTATATTTAACACAAACTTTGTTAAAATTATTCTGTTATTACTGTATCTTATAGATTAATTTTTATTTATTAATTTAATAAATTGTGCCTACACAGCAGTTTGGATTTTCCCGACACTACACTGTCGGTCAACTTATCGCTTAGCTGTTAGTGTAATAATTAAATAAATGTTGTTATAAGCATAATTTAATATTTTAATTGTTATCATAGAGATTTAATAGTCGTTAATTAGATTCAGATCAAAAAAAAAAAAATAAAAAAAATAAAATAATCTTTATTACTTTAAATTACATTACATTATTTATCAATAAATCATCATTATAGCAATAAAATTCATAATAACATAAAAAGT
>LQNK01000060.1:25106-54594 GCA_001586405.1 Phoebis sennae | reverse complement strand
AAAATCTATTACATTACCGTGTGTACTTATTAATTTGTATGTATTGTATATGTATCTATACTATTCTATATATCTATTTATGCTTCTTTCATATGTTTACACTTTGACCTGCCTCTTACAATACCTTTTCCTATACCAGTAGGTTGCCTGGAAGAGATCACTCCTGAGTGATAAGGCCGCCCTCTGTGTTGACTGTTTCTTCTATATCTTTTTCTCTATTGTAAAATTTACTCTCATTATGTCAACATGAAAAGTGTAAATAAATAAATAAAAATAAATACATTATTTCAATTAAGTTATTAAGTTATTGCTCATATACACAATAGACATTGTTATATTGTTTATGAAAAAAATTAATTAAATATATAGAACGGCTAAAGCGTTCTATTTTAAGTATTTTGTGGCATCATTAAACACTTCAATAAAATGCAGAAATGACAACGTTCATTCAGATATATTGAGTTGTGTGAGGAATCTCAGCGGAAGGCGGTCGGAAACGGCGCCGCAATCGAGGAGAAAAGTGGGTACATCGCACAGAACCCTCCTTTGACTGGCCATTCGTAAAATCGAAACTTCTTCATTTTCTGTTTTTATTTTAGAGCTCAGATTCAACTGTTTGACACGAAATTAAGTTTCAGTTAACTGGCGACCATTACGAACGGAATATTGAGGAGTTTTTTTTGGTCATCAAAGGAAAGCTAAATTTTATAGTTTTATAGTATGGAAAGGGAATACTTGAACTGTATTTTTAATGTTGTTTTAAATCAATAGAGCTCATTGAAAGTTTTACATAACCAATTTTCTTCTCATAAAGGCGAAATATGTCATAATATATCATATTTTTAAATCTTATTAAATTTCCCAAAAGTGTCAATTCAATTCAATAATGAAAGTGTGAGTAAATATTAAATAATGAGAGTAGTGAAATTTAATAATGAGAATGTGCGATGAAAGAAGCTCGAAAAGAAATTAATTTCGGCTTTGTAGGTAATATGTTTGACGACAAACAATATCCTGTAACAGACGTTGACGGGTTTGAAGGCACGGGGCTGGCGCGAATTCCAATCTAGCGGTAAGCGGAGTCCGCATGACGCGACGGCATCCTGAGGCCTCCCGACTCCCTCTGCCCCCTCCCCCGCCTCCCACGGTCTGCCTCCGGTTCATTATGCAGCCGCCCACGCTACGCGCCAATCACATACCGGCGCTGCGATATTGCTCACTCGTTAGAGATTTCTGTTATTTTTATCGATGCTGTCATGAATGACATGCCTTTAACTCTCTACTCTGCAGTTATAGTTTATGAAATGTCATACCACTCTTTTTAGGTACCTATATACCTACATCAAGGCTTAATTTATCCTTCTTATATTTAAATACACAATTACCCATAGTAGTATTAGTAGGAATGTAACAGTTTAAATTTATATAAAAAGTCATTCTCGTTCAGCAATAGAAAAATAACAAAACATCGATATGAAAGAATATAGGTACGAGGGTGCATCCCTCGCAATATTACCTGTTCCAAGTCCACGAATAATCCGGGTGTCTCATTGTGCGCACGATGGCACAAGCTCTTGGCTCGTCTCGTCATAACCGACACAGCTGTGTATTTTTTATCGTCGAGAAGCCTAAGCTGGCTGTATTATATAATCAGTAGGCAATACCGTGACTACCACGCTGTGTCTGATAAGTTATTTCCGTTCCTACGAGGTGACGAAGTGGAGTTACATCTTTTCGACGCGATATGACGAGCAATTCAGTCAAAGCAATATAAATGGTACACATTTATAAAGATGTAAAAAAACACCCTTGGAAATGTATTGAAATGTTTGAAGAAAAGTTGCGCGATAATAAATAATTGGTATTGCTACAGTTATTTATTATCGCTGAGTAATTCATTAATTATTTAAGCATTAGTGATTCATCGTAAATTAATGAATTAGGTACTTCATTTTACATCACTTTGATAACGTATTATGAATTGTAATATTTGTTGGTGTCACATTGCTTCTTTAAAGAATTTTAATGCATTTCTTCTCACAAAATGGGCGAAGAGCTGGTTTTGTCGTTAGCACCGGTTTCCTGCGAGCGAGCGTCAAGCGGACCTTTGAAAAGGACTTAATGCGACTGACATTCCAACACCATTTCCCTTTTAACTTCATTTAAAAGAATCTTAATTTATTAATGTTCGGAATCGATCCAATACTATTGCTGGCCTAACAAAGGTTTCGATACATTTTTATATTGTACAACCTGACAAGATCATGAGGTAAGAAAATGTAATATAATAAGTCTAGTAATAAAATTGGACCGAGGCACCGAGCTCTACCTCTCTATTGAATTTTTTTCGCGTATGTATATTTTGTAATTTAGTCCGTTTCCTTATCACAAACTTCAGATCGTAATAAATTTGAATTTCAGTTTAACAAGGACTTCATTATTCGATATTATTTTTTACTCTGTTGTCTTGTTAATATTATTAAATTTTAATTAATATATTTTTTCCATATTAAAACAATAAAAAAATAACTATGTATACCTATATATTCGGTAATTATTTACATGAGTTAATTTCATATTTGTTTTTCTGTTGATTCTATGATTTATATGATTTTCTATCACCCGCATTTATCTCAGATTGCACGTAAAATGTTCATTTACTGTCTATAGACTACAGCAAGGCAATAAATGAGCGATCAATTCGGTTGAATAGCTTACGGACCTAATAATGTGCCATACGAGATATCCTGTCGTAAATAAGCCCGACTCCGTGTGAGTCAACGAATAAGTTTCATATCAGTTCTTGTTAAAACTTGTATTAACCTGTCTATTCAACCTACCTACGTACCTTTGCGGTTTATCATTATGCTGCCTTTGTGGCGATATCACTGAGTCATAATAAAAATGGGCGTATGTAAATAAACCCGTTTTAAATGCAGATAAAGACTGAATAGTGTGTCATAACTTAAATAATATATTACAGTTCTAAAAGTAGGTAAAACTGCCGTAGATTAGCTCATGAATTACCGATCACATCCTGCTCATATTAGAAATGTGAAAGTTTGAATGTTTGATGTCCGATTCCATATATTATTATTATTTATAATGTACTTAATTTTAATTAGAGTTAATTATCTATAATCTTGTTAAACTTGTCTACTTTTCAAGCAGACGCAAACGAAGTCGCGGGCAAAAGTTAATGGTAATATAATTTACTATTCATTGTAATAAATTGATCTCTTGGGAACAATGGTGACTTTGTGGGATGGATTAGGGTAAAGTGTGACATTGCGTCCGCGTCGGGGTAAATGCTAACTTATCTTGGGCAATGTCGCGATCAAGAGATTACTTAACGTGATGGTTAAATTAAATAAATAGTTTAAAACAAGTTAATAAAAATATTCGAATAATAAAAGGTGAGTAAACAATCCAGTTATGTTATACATATTAGTCAATAGTAATTCACTAAAAATAAAACTTCTTTCAAGGTAGACTTCGAACCTTCTTTAAGGTTCAATAAGGTCACGAGGGAACAGCAATCTAGACCACGTTTTCGTCACTTCATACAAAATTCAACGATAACGTCGACTTAATGTTCGCTATAAATGTTAAGTATATAAGCAAAAGTAAATTTCGATAAAATATCCCTTCATGAAAGTTAGTGTATCAAGTCGTTGTAGATCAATATAGAAAGAAGGGAGGAATTTATACGACTCGGCGCGAAATTCGCCGAATTATAAATTCATTTTCATTGGCTTCAATGGGATCTCCAACTTTTGGGAAAGTACCTTACGGAGAGGATTATTTTTGATACAGGATTTAATAAAGGACGTGAGTTGATTTAGACAATCTAAATTTAACGCGTGCATATTATTATTGGTGGAAATTGCGCGTGGGAATAAAATGTGGCGTGATTTGCATGAAACACGGATGCTACTAACATTTTCTCTGTTAGTATAGTTTAAAGTTTACACGCGGTTAGGGAGGAATTTACGAATATTTAAAGTGGACTATAGTTACGGCATTTGTTCACCAAAAATGCGACTCATTTTCCCGTTTAATGTACCAACTGAGAACTGGGGCGCAATTTTATCCGAGCCACAGTAGCCGGCCATCTTAATAAACTTTTTAGGTAAAGTGTATATGGAAATTATAATAAGTAACAAACCTTGTAAATCAAAGCTGTCATAAAATAATGTAACCCACGGAGTATTTACAAGAATAAAATAACTTGATAACAATCATAACGCAAAACATAAAACGTTATTTAATTTTTTGATACTGAAAACTACTAATAGGTACATATTTTAATAAAGCTAATTTTCATGAGTCATGATGATTTATTTGTTTTTAAAACATACAATAGACACCAGTGCGCCGCTTAATTTCTTTTATTAACCGCCGACCGAAATGTACAAAAAGCAGGAAGCGGATAGGGGATTATAAATACGTGACGTGAGACGAAGGATGTTGATTTTGTTCTCTGCATCGGTACCTTGTATACCTTTTGTGCTGAGAATTGCAAACATTTCTCTTTCGCCCTACCTGAAGTATTGCCTTTTGCCTAATTTTATTTTATTGTCGCCGTTTTCTTTGATAAGCTTTTGTGTTGCTAAATTTTTGCGACATCGGTTTGAGTGACATTATATAAAATTACTAAAAGTGTGAATAGATCTGTAAATAAAACCTTGAAAATTAAGGTTTTATATACAGATCAATTGTAGTTAACAAAATGCTTTAATGTGAGTCAGCCAAAAAATATAATTTTTCAAGCGACATAACTAACCATTAGTCATTCATTAACAGATGAATTAGAGTATGACATACATTCGTCACATACAGCAATTATGAACTAAATAGTGTCTAAAAGTATGTGTATATAAATTTACTCTCTTGAATTACAATGCAATTAAAAGTTGTTAAATGTTAGTCTGATCGCGACTGCGAGTTTTGAATTGTTAAAATGAGTACTTAGAAGTGTATTCGACGGAGATTTTAAATAATATTCACTTCACTCGTATAAAATAAGTAAATAGTACCACTATACTTCAATAAACTGCGATGTTCAAGTGATATCAATATAGAGCACCTGAATCTCTACGTGAATTTTACGGGGCGTGTTATTCTTTTTGCCTACAAATAGGTGATCAGTATCAGTATATCTGTCGCTTTGAGAACATTTTCTGTTTGTACATGCATCGAACTGAGCACTCTTAAGACTTCGAGTTAAATTAATGGTTAATATTCTTTAGCTCTACTCCCTAGTCAGAGGCGATCATGCCATTCTAGCATAATTTATTCGACTAAATATTCTACTGTGTTATAGTGTAACATACACTCTATCGATCATGATAGTTTAATGGTCAAGCAAGATGGATGAGTTCCGTTCTTGGGAATGCCCCTACTTCGATATTTAAAAGCAACTGAATGAGGCCATAGACTATGGTTTTATTTTGTTTTTGATATTATAGTGGGGCCTTACCTGATCGTATCGGGCGGTCAGTTTTTCATTCCAATGGTTGGGTTAATCTTAAATGACCTTATTTAGATTATACGTAAAACACTTCGGAATCGGACCGCTTAGGTGTGCATTCGGGCTCGTTGTCTTTGTTTCTAATTAATGGTATTCTCAAACTCGTCGTCTTCCTTCGAAGATCGGTATCGGTTGATCGTTGGTAAAAAACAAACAAATAAATTGGTGCGTCTGGTTCACATTTTATTTATTGCCAGCGATAAGATTAAATTTTCATTCTAAATCTTTGAAGTCGTTTACTTTTTTGATTTAAGGATTTAAAGATAAAATGGCTTATTTATTTTTATCGATTAAGTAGCAGCAGTACAAGTTGCGTCACATTACGATTTTACTATTTTTTAAATATTAGTTTGCTAAATGTACTCTATATGTATAAAGTTAAGTGTACCTAATTAAGAGTTCTTCAAAAAGCAAAGATTAAGTTTGGCGGATAATGGGCATTGTCGCGAGCGGTGACCGCCGGAACTAGCTCATAAGCATTAAATTGGGACGCCTGTGCCCGTTTGTTAATTATATTGTTGACGCTTTACTCATTTAAAAGCTTAAGACAATACAGATGGTAGATTTAAATAATAATTCTACACCGTTTAATTTTCCTGAAATGTAAATGCGAGATTTAATTTACGTTCCTTATTAATGGTTTGAGTTTTATGTTTAAAAATCTGAATTCACAATACCGATAAATGATTCAGTTTATTATTCTGCTTCCGTTTTCTTCAATGGTTGTTGTTATAACGATCATCCAAACAGCTATGAGATCGTCCGACTGTTTTTATATTTATTTTTGCTATTAATTGATTCCAGTTTGCTTTTATTAAATATTTTATCTTTGCTTTGACGTTGAATTTTTTGTGTTTTATTTTATATCGAGCATATGGCGCGCCATTGTTGTTTTTCTAAGTGACAGTAATGAGGAAGCCGTACTAATATGGCATCTGGATGGTAGGCATTCGCCACGAGTCTGCCTATCCAGGTGCACGGACAGCTGACGGGGCACATAAAGACACATGGCGGAGCGTGCCAGCCGCGTGCCATAACTTACTGCATTGTTTTTCTAATGGTTGCCGGATAAACACACGATAATTATAGAAGAAACTTTAGTAAAAAATCACCAAAAACTGAATTAAATACGACAGTAATATTTAATGACATTAAATAGTTCTATGTTTCATCTTTGAATATGTTATCATATTTTCAATCTATTTAACATAAACTTGAATGGACTTGCGTATTTACTGAGAAGTCCTATTTGTCCTCGAATCAACAAAGTAAATTCCTTTCCAGAATATTGTGAATGAAATAGCCTTTAAAGTATCCATTGTGTCACATCCTGTGCCGTTTGTCGTTACCTGCTGTCCTTATCCATTATTAATAATTAGTTCTCTACCTGAACATCTACCTCGACGTGAGCTTAACAAAAAAATGTGTACAGCATAACAATCGAAACGGTTTGCGTCTGAACGGACCTAGCGTGGCATTGTTACATTCTCGCTCTTTATTGTATCTATCGCTCCCACCGACAACCACACAGACTCAGGTATTTATGAATGAACGTGACGGTCTGGCGAGTGGGATTGTCGGCCGCGGTCACAGCCAGGTAGAAAATTACACTTTTGGAATTCTTTCAACACGCTGAGTATGGCTACTCAACTCAGTGGCCGTGGATAAGCCGCAGAGCGGGGCGTGGGGTGCTTTCGGCGCGCATGCGTGGAGCGCGTTTTACTCAGACGATACCTCCCTCTCAGTTGATTCACAACCTTCGTGAGAGCGCATTGTGTCGTGATGCGGCGCTCACCAACTTTCACGAGTAGTGATGTGATACGGTTTTATACGATATCTGTACATTAGGCATCTAACTTTTGGACCTCTTGGATTTTTAAATCATACACGATAATAGTGAATATTTCAGTGAATATAAACGTTTAAAGAATGATTTTTAGTGAGATTTTTATATAAATCAAAATGAAGTGGCTACTAGTGGTTGTGACTGTGATTATGTTGAAAACGATTTCAGCTGCCTTTGCGCCCCCTGGATCATGTCCCGCTGTGTGTGTATGTAAATGGAAGGGTGGTAAACAAACTGTGGAGTGTGTGGATCGGGCCCTAATCACTGTGCCCGAACCCGTCGATCCTGCTACTCAAGTGCTCGACCTTTCGGGAAACAATCTGCAAATACTTCCGCAGGAGGCTTTTGCTAGAACAGGACTTGTAAACTTGCAAAGAGTGTATTTACGGAGCTGTAATATAGGACAAATAAACGACCGTGCGTTTAAAGGTTTAACCAACTTAGTAGAGTTAGATCTTTCTAATAATTTGCTAACCCAAATACCTTCTAGTAGTTTTAAGGATGCCCCATTTCTCAGAGATCTTACTCTGTCGAATAATCCTATTTTAAAAATACATTCAGACGCTCTTAGTAACCTTGGCAGCGCCGTCAAACTTGACCTATCACGATGTGAAATCAGAGATATAGCAGCTGACGTGTTCAGAAACCTACATTCGCTAGAATCCTTAAAATTAAACGGCAACAACCTTCGAGATTTACCATTGAGTTCTTTGGAAAAGTTGGATAAATTAAGGGTTATTGATTTATCAGACAATCCTTGGATCTGCGATTGCCGGTTGCGAGACCTCAAGATGTGGCTATCAAGCCATAAACTGTTTTCCAGTCCGTCTTGCGCATCGCCCCCCAGATTAGCAGAGAGAGCGTTTTCAGATCTTTCATTAGATGAATTTGCCTGTAAACCAGAAATTTTACCCGTTAGTAGACACGTTGAGGCCAGTGTCGGAGAAAATACGACGGTTGTTTGTAAAACGGAAGCTGTGCCGAGTGCTAACATTAATTGGTATTGGAATGGCCGACTGCTTCAAAATGGAAGTCATTTTAATTCACACCAAAGAATATTTATTTATGAAGCCGGTGACATTAAAAAGAAGTCGTCTTTAGTTTTGACAAACACACAAGAATCGGATTCATCAGAATTTTATTGTGTCGCAGATAATAAAGGTGGCAGTGCTGAGGCAAATTTTACAGTCCATGTCACTCAGATGGCAGCTGGAATGGCGTCACTTGGTGGTGCTCAAATTGCAAGTTTAGGTGCAGCATTGTTTCTGGTAGTTATCGTAATATCGCTGGGATTATTGATAATGTTCGTACGATTTCGGCCTACGCCAGTATGTGAGAGTAAAACGCCAAATACTTTGGATCGAGTAGTTTCCGGAAATGAAGTACATCCTACAGTCACTGACAGACCACATGTAGCAGTTCTAGCAAATAGACAAGAATCTCCGAATTACGATGATCAAAAATGTAATTCAATTATGAAACCGCCACGAACGAATGATATTCCTTACACGACGAATCATTATGACGGTCGAGGCAGCATAGTTACCACGGGAGGAACGGTAGCCGTCTCTCCAACGATTTCTGGGGGTATCGACCCTGATCTCATAAACGATACAAGGCCAGATAGTGCAGCTCGGCCTGGAAGTGGTGAATATGCTCGTGAAGCATCTGACTCACTTTATCCTTCTGGACTCTGGGATCAGATTAAGATGAATCAAGCAAATAATTTAGCGCGTGCAGTAAGCTCAGCTATTCCGGCCTATTATAATGACCGAACACCTATAATTGAAAATAGCAGCGTCAATGGTTCTCAAGAAGAACTTGGATATACGAGTCGGACGTTTCCAAGATCGCATGCGTTAACAACAGTGCCTGCGACATCGGGAGACGCTCCCTATCCCCCTGACTACGGATTACCGGTAGGTTCAGCAAGAACGTTACGTGTTTGGCAACGTGCCCCTCCCGTACTTCCTCCCGTATCAGCCTTAAAGAGAGTGCTAACTATAACTAGGCCATCAGAAGAGAGCTTTCATGATGGCTGTGCAACTGATGTTTAGAACTATTAGCGATACCTAATATATACGAATATATTTGTAATTATGAGTCAAATGTAAATACTTGTATATGTAATTAGTAATATAGATTTTGTATTATATAATTTATTTAGAAAACTAGGTAGTGGAAAGTTAAATTGGATCCGGATGCGTTGGGTCCACGACTGATTAGATGAAGGAAGTAAGTGTAAACTATAACGTGATACGGAAAGGTATTAAATATTATGATCGCCAAATAAATTACATACTTAATTATTATTAATATTGTATCCTGAATGTTGTTATTTAAAATAGATGTTGCATAAATGCGTAATTAATGTTGTGGTAAGAAATTCACAATAACAAAGTATCCAAAGAAGTTTTCCCTCTAATGTTAAAAAGATATAAAGATAACTACGAATATGTATTAATGTAATGCACGATGAATGTTAATCGATGTAAGTTAATGTATGTGAATATTTTATGTAAAAAAATATAAAATTTATAGAAATAAAAAATGAGAAGGAATAAACAGGCGATTGTAAAATTTAAATGGCTTTTTTATCTTTGCACATTTTATCCCCTTAAAGAAAATTAATCAACAATTATAACATATTTGTCTCACGCTCAGTTTCTTTTTCCAGTTTGATAGTTTTTCTATTCTTAAAGCTTAATGTTCGTCTTTAAAATTAAATGAAAGATAATTGCATAAAACCTTATACTTATTGAGCTATCTTTTTTATTCTTCGTAATACTGAGCCATAGCTTAAAAGACATTGACACCGGAAGCGGAGCTGTAGATAAGCAGGGCCGGCTCTAGCGCAAGATACCACAAAGCGCGTTTAATACGTTTATTTTTTCAATAAACTCTCTACCAAAATATATAACAATAACTGTTTAAAAATATTTCCCGTAATCTCTCCTTCCTATACTTTTTATATTATGTCTCATCAAAAGGTAAAAAATCCAAAGCACTTTTATTTCATTTTCAAATTTTACATTCACAATCTAATTAAAGTTACGTAGATAAATTATAGTTTTAACTCTTTATGATGCCATATTATAATAAAGTAAACTTGTATACTGAAAACGATCAAAATTTAGTGTTAAAAATATAGCTATTTCAAATGTATAGTATGTATAATTGTCATCTTTTTGATATTTAAATGTATAATTTTGTGGATGAGACACGTTTAAACTGCGGCGGCATTTGCTATCTTCGACTACAGCGGACGAGCACTAGAGCCGGTCCTGAGATAAGACATCCGTTCTATATGTGTACATTGTACATATTAGAAACGTTGTCAATGTTTCAATATAACATTAACTGTGGGTTTTTAATAAACGCAGGATGTTGAGAGTTGAGACAACGTGAGAAATCTTATCTTGGTCTTCATTCAATATAAATCCAGTTATTTAGTAATTTACTTAATCTGTTGTGAGATCATTTTACTCCACATTGGCCACGTTTAATATTTATTGATAGGAAAGTTTGTAAAGGACGGCTATTGTTATACCAAACCTGTCACATTCCAACATTTTGACATCATCATATAACAAAAAAGCTTCAAATATATTTTATCATATACTTTGTCGTAAAATATAAAGAGAGAATCATAATTGACAAAATATTTGACATATAAAATAAGTCGTCTTTTGTAGTCCACCTTTGGTTTTTTTACAAAATGTAGGGACTGGAATCTTAACTTCCAAGGCACCGAAGAAAAACCGGTTAACGTTATTTCATTTCCGCTCAATTTAGTTTTTTATTAGAACCGAACCCTAAACGGGTTCAATGGCGTCGGCTATGAAGCTTGAAGTTGGTGGTCAAATAAAGAGAAATCTAACTAAAGATCGGATAAAAAGACTGTATCGTTTTTGCATATTAACTTAACTACATTCTGCATTGGCGAGAGAGAAATTAGATCTATTAAGATTTTTTCATTGTTTGCATGACAGTCTACTATTTTAAAATGTTAATTTTTGATTGAACATGTAGTTGGACGACTGTTTATTTTGTTTAATATAGTACAATAGTATATTTATTCAAATGCTAGGCAAATTGAGTTTGCATCGTTATTGTCCAGTAGCTATGCGCTTTCTTTTTATTCCGAGACTTTCCACAGAAAATAAAATGTTTTGGCTTGACAATGGAAGCTCTCAACAATTTGTACTTCACATTTTCCTAAGATTATACGTTTTACATAGACTCGAATTATGATATCCAATCTGAAAACCAGGGGTCAATAAAATTAATAATGCGTAATATTAGACATAACAGGAATATTTTGTCTTTGTTTATTTTTATGTCAAATTGAAGTCTTCTTTATATTTTAAAAGAATGATCTTACGAGTATTTAGCGAGAAGAATTCTTAATTTTCTTTTATACTTACCGGCTGAAAGCCAGAGTGTTCTTGTTTACAAAGGGTATCGGGACAATTTTTATAGCAACCAATTTAAATAACGCGCCGTTTAATAAAAGGTAGGGCTAAAAATAATTTCAATATTGTGGAATATTTCAGAATATCTGTTATACGTCACGTCCTCGTGGTTAGCATTTAGTTATTGTTGTATGTTTGGCTCGGAATCCTGTATAATTAATAACGGTTCATGTGTTCGTTCTTTTAATAAACGAACAAATAAATACACAAGCAAATAAATATTGTGAGATATCTCCCATTTCGCAAAATCTTATTAAGTACTACAAATCTTATTATATATATAGCTTCGCGATAAATTTGGTGTCTAAAGATCAATAAAAGCTATCCTATCGCCTAATCGAGATAATAGTCTATATTTTTATGTAATGCCATCAGTAATTGCGGTATGTTTGACTCACAAACATTTAAATATCCGAACTTTTATATTAATTATAGCTCCCGCCCGCGGCTATGGTCGAAATTTGGTGAGTTGGCTAATGATCCACCTAGGTATATGGAATTTCATCAAATCCATTATGTACTTATTGACACACAAACATTCACATATCTAAACATCGAAACATCCAAACTTTCACATTTATAATATTAGTAGGATAGTATAGTATGAAGTAGGCACAGTTTCACATTTATATTATAATTGGAAAGAGTAATATGGACTAATGATGCAATATTTGAGAAAAACAAATAGATTTAAGTATTTTTGTATTTATTCTAACGTTTTCCATATTGAATAAAAATGCCTTTAAAATACAAAGTATTTATAACATTAGTGTTCTATTCTGTGGAGTATAGTTTATTGGACATTTTGATGATACAAGCAAATTTAAATCATATAAAACTTTTATGACAAATTGAAACTTGATATATACCTATAAAAATACATGCATTGTAACATTAAAGGAATTAAATGATGCAAAAAACGGTACAAAAAATTTGAGTACTGCATTGCACTAAAGCAGTAAAATTATTAGGAATTTTATACCAAAAAGTCATTCATTAAATTATCACGCCGTCCATCATTGTTCTTGGTTCCGTGCCAATCAACCCCTTAGGTATACCAATTTTACATGATAAAAGCCAAAGGGAATTCAGGTTGGTTTTTTCCTGGTATTACACCTTTCAGTTCTTTTTATTTGCACATTTTGCTAATATTGTTTATATATTTATTACAAAAACGAATGTTTCTGTAAATGGCAAAATAGTTTACCAAAGCGCGTGACTCCGGTCTAAAAAGAAAATTATAGACCACTTCTAAAAATTTTCCATTATGGTTTCTAACTATATTTTATAATAAGAAAATCTTTTATCTTAATACATCTTACGGGGGAATAAAGTTTGCGAAGATATAATTAAATCAGGTGTTTATGGATAGATTTTTTAAATTAAATGGGGGTTTCTGAATAGGTTTATGTTACAAATTACAATTAATTTGACAAGAAATAGCCAAAGTCGTAAAAAATTACACTTCTTCGAAAATCTACGAATTGCAAAATTCTGTAGCCTACGCGAGCGCAGCTAGGTGGAAAGTAGTAGTAAGTACTAAATCTAGTATATATATAAATATATATAACTCGTAGATATTTATTAATGTAGGACCATAATTAAAAATAACAAAACAAGTAATTCCTTTAATTATACATTTCTACGATTAAAGAAAATTGTGTTCAGTTGTGTAAGTAAAATGTTAAGTTAATGAGTGTACCTTACATTTAACGCTTTCTTTGTTCTGCCTGCTTTCTATCGATTTAACTTAAAGAAAGTTGATGTTATACGTGAGCATGGACCATCACAATTGTTTTAATGAATTGTATTCATTTAAATATTAAGTGTTCTCCATGTTAACAATACAGATTAAATAACTTGATTTCATAATTCATTTTCTATTAACTTTATTATTACAAAATTCCAATACTTATAAGTAATCAGTGAGATATTCATTGCAATTGAAAATATCGTTTTTGTTAAAATATGAAATAATTGAAATATTTCGTAATGTTCATTTTTATGATAAAATCCGACATGAAAGAAGGTAAGTAATTAATTGTTTGGTAGAATGAGATATACTTTATTCAAATTATAAGATCGTGACAGTCTAATATTAATTATTTCTATCAGCTCCGTTTCGCAATTTCTTCTACGTATTCTTCAATGGTATATTTTGAAATTAAAAATATATAAAACACATATACTATTTTTTTAATATAATAATTTTACTTATCAATCTTATTTAACATATAAAATAGTAATTATGTTATATCGAATGAAAACAATACGCCAAGTCTTGGGTTGAATATCAATACCAACATTGTGAACAAAAAAAGATAATTATTGTGAACAATAAGGGAGTGTGTGAGTTTCACCTTTTAAATGTGAATAGTTTAAAACAATATACCTACATCTACATACGAATTCTAACGACTTCGGTAGAAGCGTTTCACCCACAGCACACAATAAATAGATATTTTCTACAATCTGAAGCTCCGCACTTTGTCATTAGTGCCGTTAAATAATTTATGCAGTTAATGTAAAGTTAAGATGCTGTTAAATGACCGCTTCAGATAGTTGGCAGCAAGCTAGGTCCATTTGTATTTAACATTGCTCACATCATTAAAGTTTCGCCTCGTTTTTGCTTTTGTCTTCACGTTAATTACAAGTTGGCTCAATTTAATAGGACATTGACAGTTACTCCAATTTGAAAGCGTTCACTTTAATTGTATACCTTCGGCATAGTTGGCACAATAGACACAAATTTGTGCCAAGTACTTATATAAAACTTGAATTAAAAGATTTTCTTTATCCGAAGAATTTATATTCATAATGTATTCCCACGGGTAGTTTAAATGTCTTAAGAAATATAAAATGATGGTCACGAATGCTTAAGTAGAATTTTTAAGGGTTACTTAAAGTCAAAGCGAAAGAATTTCGAAAGTCGTAGTAAGTGCCACTCAGTGCCAGAACACTTTTAGAAAATATTAACATTATGCACACTTACACCTCAAACGAATATCGAGGGAATTACCTTTTCATATACATAATATAATAATATATATTTATTTCAAAATGTGAGAAGTTAAAATGACATACTCGTAAATAGGCTAAAGAAAAATGTAAGTATTTTTTTTATGTTAAAGCAGGCAAGTGCGGTTCACCTGATGTTACTGACCGCAGTCCATGAGCATCTACAACATCAAAGTATCGCACATGCCCTGGCGGCTTGAAGGAAGGGGAGGAGATAAGAAGAGGATTAACGATTGGAAATTAGGTGAAGAGTAGATTAGGATGGAAGAGAAATGTGATGGGAATACAGGCCTCCGGACCCTGCTCACCGTGCGAAACACAGTGCAATAATGCTTTACGCCGGTCTTCTGCTGGGGGGTGGTAATTACACCGGTGCGAGCATGGCCCAATCGTGCAATGATCGGCTTCCACTCTTTCATAGCTGAAGGTGTTATGCAGAAAAATTATCCTCTGTCACCTCTAACCCGTCGCCACACGGAGATATATTTAAGTTATGCACATCTGTCTACTGATGTTGTCATGGGTTGGTTTTTCTCGCTCTTGTCATTGACCGAACTATATATGATTAGTAAGAGCCTATTTACTTAAACAAAACGGAACTGGGTCAATCAAGGAATGAGCATACGAGTCGCTAACAGGTTTTCAACGCAGCTGCTCTACGATATGTGTGGTGGTTTTAACAAATATACGACAACATTAGGGAACCGCAGGCCTGACTTCTTATAATAAAAACACTTTTCACTTGTGTTTTGTATGGCGTCCGTCATTAGACACGTGCGTAGGTGTTGTCTCCACTAGTTTTATAAAAAAAGCAGGGAGGTAAACGAGTCGTCGGTTTCGAACCATATGTAGGAGCATTCAAGTATGAACACGTTCCGACGATTTAATTTACTCAACATGAGTGTCTTCATTGCATTTTTTTATGTTACGGAAAAAATGACCTAATCTGTCATAGCATACTGATCACCTGCTCGATGGTAAAAATGAGTTTAAAATCATAAAAAACATCTGCGGGACGTGTCGAACTTATTCCACCTCTCCTGGATAGGTATATCAAGGTTTGCTACGTTAAAAAAGAAGGTAGTCTTTTTGTTTCCTTTGTAAAACGATTGCAATACTAGGACTATTTTTGGATGGCTATCGAAACGGGCATAAGGTCAATGCAGGAATGAAAGGGTAAGTGAGGGTTAACACTTGTTTTTTGATGAGTTGCGCTTGAATAAAGCAATTCACCTGTATTATATTTATATAGTTCTACATTATCTAGAGGTATGCCTTGAGATACTTTTACAATATGACAATTTATGTGGTTAATTTATTAATTAATTAAAGCACATTTTAACCCATTGTTTTTCGGTGTGATTTTGTGAGGGTGAAAAAAGGCTAGTTCTAGAATGTATTTTTTTGGGCGAAAAAACTTATAACAAAGGATACATAATTACATATTATCTTATAGTATTAAACCAGGGCAGTGCCATTTAGGACATTAAAAATTTATAAAAATTCCTGTAATTTAAATGATTATGAACGAGTTCTTTTTCGATTGAATATGCAATTCTTACTATAGGGAAACCTTTGTGACAATAGCAGATGCTTGGAAGCCACGTCGATCATGCGCCTCTTTTTTATTTCAAATATACACCCGGCTAAGTGCCGCCTGTTCAAATTCCTTGCAACTTCCTTGTTTACGGCGCACAATTGCGCTATATTTAACGCTATCGAGGGCAAGAAAAAACATGTATGCAGGAGTAATAGAAATTATTCATTGACTTTACTGGCAAATACGCGCTGCTTTAAAACACAGTAATACGAAATCGTTGAACGTAATTCATCATTAACACAGCAACATTCAACATCGGTATATACGGCATTCGATTTTTGTTTTAATTGTATTGACACAGTATGTCGCTCGATTTAACACAGAATTGGGCCCTCGTTCTCACGATGAATTGTCTGCGTGTTGAACTCGTTGATTGCAATAAATTGTAATCGAGTTATTATTGCGTGTTTTATTTACTCTACGCTGTGAATAATACGTTTTTAAAGTATTTGTGGTATACATCATATTATTCTGCTCAGAACTTTCGAGACGGGCTTTGAAAACTTTGATAATATAGTTTGACTCCTACCCGTATGTTTCATGTAAGAAATAATACGTACATACGAGTTACATTTTTATTAAGTTATATTTTATAAGGTGATGGATAAAATAAAATAAAATATGTTTTTATCATATTTTTTCTAAAAAAGAATATACAATCGTTCTTTCTAATCTCTGAAAAGTATGACAGAAGAAACGCAAAGGAGCTAATGTGTATAAATGAATTTCAAACTGCTTACGCCATACACACACAATCGTCATTTATCGCTGAAGTGTTACCTGTGTCCAATGACAGGTTAGATTTAAATGAAAAGCCAGAGAAATCTATCAGACGTGCTATATAGTTCTTTAATTATCGTATCTACTGAAAATCTCTGAACCAAACTTCAGTATTAGTACAGTTATTTTACTTATTTGATTTAGAACACTACGTTCAAACAGCTTCAAATCCTCAAACTTTTCCAATTATAATGTTAATATGGATAAATTTAATTGCAAATATATTTCATAAAATTGGGCAGGCGGTATTAATAAAGTAAATTTTTGATCATGGATCTCAGAATTAGAGAAATTTGAGTGAATCGAGCATAGAAGTCATGCCGTTTTAAAATTCGTAATACCTCTCGTAATTGGTAAAATTAGTATAGGGCTTTTCCACAATCCGTACTTATTTCCCTGGAAATTAAATCAAACTGTACTCAAGTTTTCAATTTTCGTAATATTTATTCTATGTGACACCACAAATGTATTAAAATTTCCACCAAATTCTACACTATCAGTTTATTGATTAATATTAAAATATACATTAAGTTAACTTATTATCACCTTCGCTGGTATATACACACTCTGAAACTTTTATTTTCCATCCTTTTCGATCCTAAAACCCCATCCTACTTAAATGACAATTTCAGGTTCCTTAATTCCAACTGCTTTACTCTCTGCTGAGTTCCTTAGCATTCCATCGCACCAAAATCACTGCTTTGGTAACTCCTTTATCGTAACCGCTGTCAGGTTGTGGAATTCTTTGCCTCAGGATATAGGACGAGCTCCTTCCATAAGTAATTTTAAGAAAGCAGTATAATTATATTTATAATATAGATTTCTCATCAAAATTATTATGTAAACTATATATTGATTCATATTTTTTTATATCTAATGTTGAATATATTTATATGTATATAATAAATGTTTTGCTTTAATTTTTATGACTCTTCGCGACGTTTTATTGTTTATCTAGGGTAGCCTGTAAGAAATTGCTTGAAAGCAATAAGGCCGCCCCTATGGTACATTGAATTGTTGTTTTTTACATCCCTTGTATGTATGTAAGTGGAGTACAACAAAGAATTAAATCAATAAATATTAAATACACAACTAAATATTTATATTTCATATATATAATTTGGCCCATAAAAAGCTACAGCAAACTAAGTTTTTTCTCAATATCTTTTGAGATATTTAAATATTTTTTCTTTCATCGATTTTCTTGAAGAGACAAAAAGTACTGACGATTTGAATAAAACTTTTTATGATAGATAGAGCATTAATTGAGGAGTGCCATAGGTTATATAACGTTATGCTTAAGAAACGAACAGCAGCCGCGTGGAGCAGCTACTTGATGATGTGAAATACAATTAGTATATTTACGCCATTTCTTCTGTTTATATAAAAGAGAGAATATACGTTGTTATGCATAAAATAAAGTGTAAATATTATGAAAAGAATCGAATTCTCATTTATCATGGAAGCAAACGCAAATGCCGCTATTGATAATTGAGTTAATGGAAATGCCTCAAAGAGTAATTGGCAAATCGAGTAGACGATCAAATCAGGACGTATGCGGCGGTTTGGGTACGCTCGCTCTCTATTGTATTTTTAACAATTCAAAAGCAATCTGTATTGGAACTGATGTTTTTAATTTCCTTTGTCATTTGTTGTGACTTAATTCAATATTCGCTTGTCAAGAACGTTAATTTTTGGTGTGTACGTTTGATCAGTTTACGGTTTGATTTTTCATCGGCCGCGGTTTATTTTCATAGATATTCATTTAATTCTACCGTTCGGTGTTATGTTCAAATATTGGGCAATGAATATTTGATGATATTAATTTTTTTTATTAAATCACAAGAGAAATTATAATGAAAAGAGGAATAAATCAGAACTTCTAAATCACGATGCCAACCGGCATTCAGTTAGAGGGAATAAAGTTAAGACTACATAAAACCTGGTGTGGGAAGATAACGTTCTCTTTATACACTTCGCTTAGCCGATAAGTCCAGTAAATTCTTCGTTCGGTAGTGTTTCGTGTTCACCGGTTTGCCTCGCGTGAGCCTTAGCACCTTGGGGCTAATACCGGGGATAACCTTATCCAGTATCCGTGCGGTCAGCTAGCGAACGCCTTAACATCAATTAGCACCCTCTACAGGAAGCTTACGATGCATCTCAATTTACAACTGTTTTCCACCTTTAAAATGCAGCATTTTGTTTCCATTTTGGATATGTTTTCAAGGATTAATGTACCGAGAAATAATGTAGCTATAATTAGATTAATGTTAAGGGTAATTAAACACTATTTACTTTGTATAATATTTTCGTTCGTCGCTTAAGTATACGGATAAAGACCCGCTTCTATTTCGCTTAGGTTTCGGAACATAAAAATTAAAGCTTTTTTTATTTATATGACTTTAATATATATTTTGGAATTAAAGATTTATTCTTCATTTATTTTTAGTTGTGCTATTTAACTTAATAAATTTATTATTCATAACTAAGTTTTTAATATCCAAAAATACGTGAAATATGCGCAGAAAATAAAGTTTTATTTGAGTTTGACATGCTAAGTGGAACTGTAGACGTTAAGCATGCTTAGGGGCTACCGCACGCATAGAAGATCTCTGCGTATATTTTATACTATTCAATAGCGATTTGGATGATAACCGAGGGGCCTATACCTCGAGCGTTATCTTCGTATCCTACAATCACATTCAAACTCGTAATCCTATTAAGAGTTGGTAGCGCAGTTATATTATTGTAATTTATAAAAGGTAGGTAATATATTTTATAACAGGATAGTAGGATATTAAAACACCATAATAACCAATAACGTTTATCTTTTTAAGATCTTTATCTGATTAATTTTACTCGAGAGAATTAATTACAGCCTCAAATTTTAAATTGTGAAATATGACGGCAAGCATATTTATAGATGAGTGGCAGAGCGAGATTAATGAGGTCTCGCGCTCTGTACCTGCCAAATACCCCTTTTATTGATTGCTAACATTCTCCCCGGCGCACATAGGAGTATTTACCTCGAAAAGTCGGACAAAAGTCGAAAAATGAAATTAGCCAAAAATCACTTTTTAAGCCCATATTTTTATAGCTTAATGACCGATCCTTAGGATGGCAGTGGTCAAAATCGCATATATGCTTCCATCACCCCGATCAGTTAGTCGAAAGACAGCCATTGTTAAAACTGCACTTGTTTGTTCTCGGCTCTTCTATCTATTGCCTGCATTCATTTATAAATTGTGCTTAAGTGCGGTGGATTACAGACAAAAACTATCATGAATTTGGAAGTAGAAGGTATGTACACTATTTTATTACTGTATGTTATCACCTAGCTGTTTCCTTTATATATTTATAATTTCGTCAGATATGAGACAAATTATTAATAATTATTTGGCTGAAATATTCAGTTTTTAATGTTTTTGTTTACTTGTCAAGTTGTGTCAAGCCCTAATTTTAACTTAAACTTATAGATAAAGATGTCCTTGATCAAATAACACTGAAAAACCATGCGCTTTCGTGCGCCATTTTGTTTTTGAATCGTTTAAAGACGATGTCATATATGTAAATTATGTTTATATTATAATTAAAATATTTTTTTCTTTCAGATAACACAGATTCAACAAATCGGAATTACTAGAAGAGGTTTCTATAACATAATGCGATACTCTACAAAAGTTAGAATGGAAGAAAAGTTAAAATTTTTAGAACTAAAACTCGTTGAATTTACAAAATGCCCTGACTATAAAATAATTATTTTAAGTCAACATTTGCGATTTTTTAAGACCCAATTTAAACAGAAATGGAAAGCATGGAGTGTCAGTGTGGTCCCATAGAAATTTGGTTTAAATCTGATCATCCATGTGGAAGATAAGCCAGGGAACTCCTCGAAAATCAACAGAATAACCTCTGCGGTTAAGGTTTTATGATGTATATACTCATTTAACTCCAACTCTGAGACTGAATTGTGACTAGATGAAGTCATTACCCTTCACAGGTCACTAAAAAGTAAAAAATTATAACTTTTCGCCAAAAAATATAATTGACTTCCTCACTCTAAAAGTAGAAAATAACTTTTATTTTATTTTTGCTGAAATTTATACAAAGTCAGTGAAAAATCTTGTTAAATAGAAAATAAGTTAATGCGCCGACTTTGTATAGATTTCAGTAAAAATAAAATAAAAGTTATTTTGTACTTTTAGACTGAGGAAGTCAATTTTATTTTTTGGCGAAAAGTAAAAATAATTTTCTACTTTTTTGATTAGGAAATCGGTTCTTTTTTTGGCGAAAAGTTATTATTATAACGTTTTACCCCATTTTGTATTACAATAAGTCCTATAAGGCAATCAAATAATTTTGTCCGACTTTTCGAGGTAAATACTCCTATGTGCGGCGTCGCCCGGGTGCTAACCGCCCTATGAATTAAGTACAATATTATTATATTATATGCGTCATGCTATAAATTGTTTAATATATACGTCATTTCAAGAATTTTAAGAACTGTCTATTTGTATTTGTTGTCCCGTTTTTAAGTATTTTGCAACCATTTTGTCGAAGTATAGTTGTTTAAGTTTTTGTATTAGAACAGAATTATACCACAAAATAAGCTATTTAGTAGATCAAGCCTATGACTCACCACTGTTTTATAAAACGAAACAGTGAAAGAACTAAATTACTGTATGTAAGCAAAATTGTTCGCCGCCTAATCGACAAAGTTAATCAGAATAATGTCTAGGAGCCGTTAAGTTGGTTACGAAAAGGAAGTTTTCAACCTAAGCCTCGGTATAAATTGAAAAGAAAATTAGGAAAACACTTTGAACTTTTAATAGGCTTTAGCACGTTTCATAGCGGCTTCTTAAAACAATGTCTACGTTGATTTTTCTTATACTGTATTTACTGTATTTTATTTAAATTACGCTGTAAGTGATTGTTCCAGTTCAGAGCTATTAAATTGCTTCATAAAAATGAAACAAAAAAAAAAATTTCTTCTTTCTATTTCATATATATCGATTTTCGTATGTTAACATTAAAATTATGTTGAATTAGTTTAGAACTGCATATCTAGCTAGATACATAGTTGGCAGGCTTTAAGAAATTGTAGATCATTTTTCTCAGCTAGAATAGTGTTTGTCAACCCTTTTTATATAAAATTGGATTTGATTCCTCTTCAACAAAAATATCTAGACTCATGCACGAATCAGGAAACTTAAGGGCCCTCTCCTTTTGGAAGCATAGAAAAAGAAAGAGAAAAAAAAATTGTTGTGGAAGAACCAAAATTGGATCTTATATACATATTAAACAAAGTGCAAAAGCAGCAGCTCGTTTTCACATCAAAGATTTCACTAAATGCTTGTAATAGAGATTATCTATACGGTAAGTGGAAACTTTTGGTCAGCTAACATAGTTGATTAATCCTTTCAGTTATAAGTGATCCAGTCTATATATAGGGTGGATGACATTATTTTGCACGTTCCCAAATAAATAGACATAATAGCTCATAAATGACAAGGACTTAATAACTCTGAGAATGTATAATATGTGTATAAAGAATATGGAATGTATTATGTTATTCCGGTAAGACTAACCAGACTATACACTATATAATATTATTGTGCACAAGTAACACGGAATTAATCTACCGGAGATGGAGATGGATTATGTGCTTTCTAAGGCCTGGGAATGTGTCTCAACGTCGCGACGTCCGCCCGCCCTGCCAGACACTTTCAGATGAATACACGTATCCACTATACACATCGAATGTGAAATGATACACAATAATAAGTGTCTCACTTCACAAAATACGTTTACGGTTAAATAAAATTTTATTCACAATTATTTTTCTGACCATACTAACTAATTACTACTAATCAAAGTGAACGAACACATCTATTTTTATTTGAGTTTGAAAACTTAACGAAATATACCTTGACAAATTATTATTTATTACTATTGGCGTAGACGGTTGTACGCGACTTGCATCGCTTACCAGGTAACAATGTTGCTCGTGTATCCTCCTACGCTATACACTAATCGAAACAAGATAGAAATACGATCAAATATACTCATTCGTAGAAACGTTCACTAAAAGTATACTTAAAAGGTATTGCTTTGACACAATGGCAAAATTTCCCGTTAAATAACTACTCTCCCTAAACACAACAGAGAAAGCTAGACAATGGCTGAGACTGGTTACCTTTGTTTTGTAGGCACGAGTCGGTATACCTCTGCGTTGTTTTCATATTTCGACCGAGCTTTTCTTTTAAGCTATTGATGTTTTAGTGACAGACATTTTATAGGAAAAGACTATGTGTACACTATGCCGCATGCCAAGTAACATTTGGTATATAATGAGTTAGCTAGATATTGGGCATAACTCCCATAAAATAATACCAAGGATTATAGTTTATTTTAATGATATATACGGTTTACAGGATATAATAGCCGGACTGGATAAGAGAAGAGCCGTGGTACTTTTAAAACGTGTAGGGGTGGATTTTTACGAAATCAATAAAAGTGCCAATATCTCGAGAAGTGAGGATTTTTTACTGAGGTCATATTACGATATTTTTGTAGGTTATGAGCTCGCGTACCAACATTCAAACATATCTGTGGTTTATTGGACACCCAGTGGATATTACATCTATTTGTGTACCGGGTCCGTCTACGATTCGTCTGGGATGTGTAGAATTAACATGGGTATGTCAGCCATCTGACTTGACCACTGGTACTCGATCTAATTTGCGAGTATACATAGCTTTTAGGCCGGCCTCACACATGCTGAATGTCTGTCTGAATTTAGAATCTGATCTCAGAATCTTAAATTCCGGCACCTCGCCTCACACATATCTTAGAAATTCAGCTTATTCAGTAGTCTCGTGATTGCTGGCAGATACAGATCTTTATGGGAGAAGAATTAATATTAATCGCATTGCTTTTGGCATTATAATCATGTCAAGAAAATTAAAATAAAAAAATTAAATTACGTTATCTATGAAAAAAATCAATCCTTCCCCCTAACATACAAAATACACTCGATAAACACTACCCTTCTTCTGTCAAAATCGGATAATAGTTCAGAATCTGATTTCGGTATGTATGTGTTACTCTATATAAAATGTACGTTCTGAAAGCATAGTCTTAAATATTCAGATCCGGAATTAAGAACGCTCATAAGTACGATCCTTGCAGGTCGATCTGAGAAATTCAGAATCTGGAAAAATCAGAATGTGTGTGGAGCAAGTCGATATTGTATGGTATACTGGCCTTTCTGAATTAAGAATTTTAATTCTGATTCTGAAAATTCAGCATGTGTGTGGTAAAGTCATATTCATTCATTCATTCATTCTTTCATTTATTCATTCATTCATTCATGTATGTGGTAAAGTCGTATCTTATATGCTAACCAACATGCAAATGTGCCCGAAAGAATGAAAAATAATTTGTGGAAATTAGTTAATCCACAAATTATTTTTCATTAGTTAATCTCAATCTTCAAGTAATTTTTGTGTTGTAATGTTAAGAATCCTATAAAAATAGCTGTGGGTAATATTTCTTTATAGTAATTTTAATATTCTAAATATTAAATGCATTCGATTACCTTTAGATGTAATTGTCATTTCATGTTGCAATAAGTTTAAGTTATCATATTTGTATTCAAATTTCAATTGGCAATTGTCACCTCACCTCTTGTTCACCTTTTAACTATGATTTTATGATCTTTAGGGTATCTTATGATTCATCTGATGTATCCGACCGTCTTATCTGTTTATAAATCATGTCAAGTGTTGAGTTCAAATATCACTACTGTTTGATGAAGTTAAATATTCTTACTCGTTTATAAATTACAAATTTCAGCTTACTATTAAATGTATCAGAATCGAAAAATCCTTTTCCATGAGGATGGAAAGAAGTTCGTAAAGAGAGTAAATGCAATTATCTACAGGTTTACTTTAATACGTTTACGAATGGAGAACACTAAAATAGCGATTTTGTAGACTAAGCTATACTTTGTTACATTTCAATCTGGGTTATAAAGCGGAAGGTTCACTAGAAATGTTCATTTTTCGCCCCGCTCCGCAGCCAATCCCTACCGCTTATTAGAAATCCTTTTAGACGAAGACGTGATATAAACTAGATATTTAAAGAAAAATAAGAGATTGCGCGTTCTTTATGCTGCTTTTTGTGGGACGTCAAAGAAGTTCAATAAGTGGGTTACGAATAACGCAAGTTGAAGAGATCGATGTGAACACTTTAAGGCGCTTATAAACCTCTTTAATCCACTTTTAACTTTAGTGTTTTCTTTCCTTCACTCTCCTATTTTTTGTATATGAAAGAAAGTGACATTAAGGACATTAGGTTAAATATCAATTAATGAAGTTTGATTAAATCAATGAAATAAAATAAATAAGGAGTCAGTAAAATAGAATATGTTAGGTTTAATAAAAAATATAGTAAACAGCTAAGAATAAACAAAATATCATACGAAGGCTTTAAAGGAAACAACGTTCCTAATTCCATGTTTTTGTAACCTTGCTTCTAAAGATAATAAGGATGTATATTAAGGCTCAATTCTCAACGTAAGCATAACGAGGAATAAAAATCCATGTAAAATAATACCTCATGAATACGCTGCAATCTCCTTAAACCCATTACATTGCCTTTACAAGTTTCGCTTTTCTTTTGGAATTCCTTTAAGACGCTTCCTACATGGAATTGTATAATTTTATTGGTGCTTTCCTTTGTTCGCAAAGTAGCTAGTTATACGAATTACGCTATCGTTGAGAAAATAGTTGCCACATATACAAGATAGTGGGTCATGTAATAAATAACAAGAAAATTAAAAAAAAATATTAAATTACTTTTTAATTTGATAAATTAATTATTTATCAAATTAGTAATTTATTATTGTTGAAAGGTCCTATTATTACTCTATATGTATTTTAGAAATTATTTATTAAACATACAAAAAATACATCTACCCTAAAAGGAGTAAATTGCTCGGTTGTCGTGTTTGTTTATTATACTATATTATTTATTATTATTGCTTAGCTTATATCAGATAATACTTAATCAGTATGAATAGATAGAATAGAGCCTACAGTGCCTAAACGAGTACTCAATAGGGATGCCAGACAGACATACAATATTATGAGGTTAATATCTACTACTCAATGCATCGCAAACAACATGGAATATGTACGAGGATAATATATCGGAATTCTATAAGCCTGGCTGAATGCCAATAAAGATGCTACGCCGTTTCTACCGATGTAAAGCACCATGTTAGTGCATTCAATTTGTTATATTTATTAATTTAATAATAACGAAGATACTGCATGAAAAACGTTTAAACAGCTCGATTTCTATAAGAGTTTCATGATTACATATTATATAGTTCTGTTTTATAAATGAAGTGCATGTGGACTTTATCCAAATGTGGAAACAATTATACAAATAGCGCAAGAGTTAAAAATTGATGCAACAAAGTGTTTTAAAATAGAAATATAAAACAATTACATATTAGCTTAGAATAGAATAAATTGTGTCTGTTTTGCCGTCAGATGTTTCAAATAGCAAGCAGTGGTCCAAAAATATCGATTTTGTAACAAAAACGAGGGTTGCCTGCACACGGGGTGAACGCCCCTGTCACTGCAGATTCACCCTACCACACTGGTCGGGGTTCCTACGTCACTAATGGAGTAGTGACGCCTAAAATATGGGCCCATTCCCCTTTTCATACATTGAAAAATAACCGGAACTTCAGAAATCATTCCCAAAGTTAAATCTAGCGCAAGTTCTTTCATACCATAAATATTACCCAGATTGTAACGCGTAATAGCATACGCAAAGCTGAACATTGTTTGTATAAGAAGGATTGAATGTGTGTTGTCAGTATAACGTAAAGTAATTGAAACATGTACGGTTGTTGTAGTTAAATTGCCTAATCTACATAAAATATGTCGCATTGGATTTTATGCCAAGCGCTTCGTGTTCGTGAAACAAATAAGAACTGTTTTGTAGTATACGCAGCTTTTAGCGAGAAAGTTTAAATCTCGTCTAGGTGAAGTTTTAATAGACAAAAGTGACTTACTAAAGATCGCATGCTTTGAAAATGGCATGAACATAATAAAACTCCCTTAATTTTAACTCTTATTTGTTTGCCAATTTATCAGGCTTAGGGTCTCTTTACGTCTTTTTTTTAAGATAATATATTTTCTACTATACAGACTTCTTTAATTCACAATTCTTATTCTGTCAAAGGGACATTAAGTATTCCGATTAGAAATAGGTTTCTCGAATATTTTATTAAAAAAATTTATACTTCCTGGTTTAGATTATCTTTATTAAATTCCTTATAGAGTTCCAATCCCTAGGAGTCGTGGTGGAACGCTATGAGCTTTTATTGTTTTTAGCAAATATGATCGTCTACTTATTGTTCTGCCTAACTGCTGTATCTCCATCGCTTATCATATAAGGGTTTGAATTTTGTTTACAATTACAATCTTAACTTGCTCATTTTGAAGAAATATGTCATCATTTACAATTTCTACTATGTAAAAACTTTCGGCGTTAAACATTGTTTAAGTCATAAAGATCGACAGTGTAAGAAAATATTTGATAAAGAAACTAAGAATTCAATTTTAATAAATTTTGTTAAAAAATTATTATCCGATATTTTGTGTGTATTTGTTATGCCGTAGGGAAAAACATTGTAAAGGAACATTATAAAATGAAACTGTCGTTCTACGATAGGCTTGTTATAAAAACATATAATGTCAGTAAAAACATTGATTTCCGATTTGCAATAAGTTAACTGAGAAGTATAAAGAAGTTTTTAAAATAAATATTTTCAAAAATCTATTTAAGCTTGTGTAAAATATGCAAAGTGCTGTTATTTTTCGCGTCGGTAGTTCATTTAAAATTAAATGGCTGAGTCGTTGGCGTGTTTATATGCTATAATCGTTAAAAAATCCACACCTAAGGGAGGAACGGGATTGAGAGTGCCTTAATTTGTAGACATCGATGACATTGGTTCATGACGCTTGCTACGTTGTATTCGTTATTCAGTAAAGATCAAACACGTTTCAGGGAAGATGATATTTCTTGGAATGGGACAGTTTCAATCCTCGACAGAATTTATCGCCAATTCTAACATATAACTCATGTATCAAAAAAATCGATAGGACGAGTTATCGCTGAAATACTCGAATATGTAATTGTCGATTGTCGAGGAATCGAGTGAATGTGCTCCTTTGTTCATCTTTAATTCCAGTCATATCTCATGCCCAATTATTGTTGGAAATACTAGACGTCCATTATCTGATTGTACAATATGGACAAATTGGACAATATGATAAAAGTTGTGTCAAGGTGTGATTGATATTGGGTTTTTGGGACATCGGGCCCATTATATTTATAGTTTTACCTACGTATAATATTATTTTGTTTACCTTTTAAAACATAGACAATTCCTTTCTTAATTATTTATAAAAAACTTGATATTGATTGTTTTATCTTTATCAATAGTAACACATGGTTGTCTGACTATGTGCCACATTTTTTTTTTTTATATTTTCAATTGAATATTTGTAATGAAAGCTCCTCTAGTCAATAGGGATTTATAAAGAAAGCTTTATTTAAGAGTTTGCCTTTAAATGTGATTTTTAAAACATCCAATTGGAGCGCAAAGATAATATAAAAGGAAATTTTATCGAAGCGTCCATTATATATCAATATACGAGGCGAATTCGTTTTACATAAGACGGATTTACTGGAATAAGTATGTTATGGAACAGTTGGATAAAAGTACAAGGCAAGTGCAGGCGTTCAGTAAAACGTTTCATATGTAAATGGTTCAGTAATCTGTAGGAGCTTTCCGTCGACCAGACATCGATCGCCGTTGAATCGTGGGCTCAACTCTCAAACTTTCCCTAATACCTATGAATCCTGTTCAGGGTGAGCAACAAACTGGAAACTATCGGTTTTGTTTAGTCTTGGATTTCCATTTTTGGATTTTCTTTATTACGTGTATTTGTTTAGATGTAACGATTACTATTGTTCTGACGAGCGAACGTTTTTGGGCGTATGTCATAAAAAGCAAGATTAATTATTATTTGACGTAGTTGTATTGGTTACTAGCTTTTGCCCGCGGCTTCGCACGCGTAGACTACAAAATTAACATAGTTGTTATAAAAATGATATTATGACTTTAATTATAAGTATTTTAATTACAC
>LQNK01000060.1:11096-24814 GCA_001586405.1 Phoebis sennae | reverse complement strand
CATTTGTGTAGGTATCTTAAAACTTAAATACCTATACAATTATATTTTCTTAAAAATCGCCCTGCTGCTCTTTAAGTACAGTCAAAAACAATATAAACTTGTAAGCCTCTATCCCACGGGGACCCTTTGATTTTCCGGGATAAATCATACATATTATGTTAGCCTATAATATAAGCAGCAATTGTGTAAATTTTCATCTCAATCGATGCAGTAGTTTTGGAGGAGTAGATGTTCAAAGAAACAGACAGACAGACAGACAGACAGACAGACAGACAGACATGAAAGAAAAAAAATATTGATTTGCCTTCTGTATCCCTTATATTAACGCCCTGTATTAAAATTTCCCCAATATATTCAATGTACAAATTTTGACTTGCTACGATTTTATTATATGTATTGATGTATTGATTATTGGCTCAAATTTAACTTGGAAAATGTCAATTGGTTGACATAGATTTAAACAAACTTATTTTTTATTCAGAAAAACAAGATTTGCTTCAAAATAAATACATAGTTTTAAACTTAATCGACCGCCATTTTGATGCGCTTGACGTAATAGTTTTGTGTTTATCACCAAACAACAAGAGATAATCTGTACCTCCGTTGAATTGTATACAGTATAAACAACATAAAGCTAAAAACATGTAGAAAATAGTGTAATCAGGCAAAAGGGAACTCAATACATTAATGTTGTGCTACGACTCTGCTATGAAGACAATAAAATGTACGTTTTGCTGATAAAACTTTATTTCAAAAGGTTACGTAACTCTCTGAACTTCATCAATATGAATTTAACTAAACCAGTTTCAGGAAAATAGCCCGAGTTCAAATTTATAGTAACAATGATATCAGGAAAACTTCACAACAGCGAGAAGCATTTCTATCTTTATATTTCCGCGATTCCGTAATACTTGAAAGAGCACAGCTGACTTCTGGTGCACGATTCCCAGGCAAAAGCGAGTAGACTAAGATAAGGGCGGAAGTGAGGCCAATGTTCCCGCCCGTTGCTGATAAAACAACACCTGCTTGTTCGCAACACTGCGATGTTACGTAATGCTGAACATCTGATAACATTAACCATTGTGTATGTAAATAGTAAGATAATTTAGTACACGATTACTTACAAGTGTAAGTCATTATTACTAAAGTTTTAAAACTTAAGGTTAACTTAAGACGTGTTAAAGTTGCTTTCTTGTAATAGGAGGTGAAATAATAGCATACACTAATAATTAAAAAGTAATTGCATTAACAAATAATTCTATAATTAAATTAAAAATGAATAAATATTTTCACGCCATAGGTTCATCGACACCGTATTTTTTCATGAAAGTATAAAGGCTCTGTTGATGAAACCGTTCAAGAAAAATAGTCTATTAAAAATATATCAGAGAAACCAGTAAACATGCTAACAAGATGAGATTTTACGTAGTCGTAAAGTGACTTTTGGTTAATGATGTTTTGATGAGCGCGGTTGTGACGAATAAAAGTTGGGCCGGTATTTCTGCCAGAGAATTACATTAAATGTGGATACATTGGTGCTTTATGAGCGTGTGATAGTAAACCCCACTTTGACACCCCTCTGTAACCCCTGTGATTTCTATAATAAATAAATAATAAAACCCGCCTGTGGTTACCTTTCATCAATATTTTTATAAGAGGCAGGCTCGGACACGAACAATATAACATTCATGATATTTTATGTCTAAATGAGTATATCGAAATTTAGTTTTCTTTAAGTAACTCCCGTTAAGTAGGTTTCGACACTGATAATGCGTACATATTTTTATTTAAAAGTTTCATGATATATTTTATTTTAATTTATAACCACGATTCTAAATACTAAATTCGATGCCAATTCTGATGCTCATTTATTAATTGCCCATTGTAACAAACCAACGAGGGTATAATTATTTAGTTTTCTTTGAATTCCCATAAAAACGTTTCTGATGTTAAACTAGTGAATTTTCTTCACTCATCTGTCAAACTGATTTAGGAGATATTTAAGTGTCTCCTACAAAATATCTCGAGGGAGAGCAGTTTTACATACACAGCTTTAGTAATAGTAGCGTCGACGACTCAGGCGTAAACCCATTTCCAATAAATAGCCCATTTATACAATTCGATATTGCTTCTCTTAACTGTTTGGACCCTGACTTTGCATGAGGTTTTTCTGTGACAATGTCAGCTATTACAGAGAGGTATAACATAACCGTTTTAAAGTAACCTTATTTAGTTTTAGGCGATATGAACATTTATTACTTCAGATGCTTCAATTTTTATTTATTGTTGTATTAATACTAGTATATTTACACCATCGCCACGACTTTTCCAAAAATTCTTTTAAAATGTATATGTAATATGTAAATTAAGTATTTACACATTTCTTGGTTTATATTTTACTTATACGAAGTTATATATATATTCATCTTAACCCTTTTACTAGCAGAAATATATTCCACACCGAATAGATACTTCAAAACATTAACCTCCTCTACACTTGCTGCATTTTATAGCGATAAATTGAAAATTTCGTATTCAACCTCTACGAAAGCTCAGTTATATGAGATCACGCTAGGAGAACCTAAATTATATGCACTGATACCTTTTTTCCGCTTCAGCTAATTTAGAACATATATAAGTATTGTTTGTTACTAGTTTTATAATATAAATATGGTTATTGAAAGCTTTATACAGTGACGCTATAAATTGAGTAGCTTATTTTTGGGGTAAACATTATTTGTATTAATTTCATATTTCAAACAAGACCATCAATTTACTTACCTCAAATTTATGAATAAGTGTTTTTCATATTATTTGAGTAAGAGGGTATTTTATAATAAAATAATTAGTTTTTACTAATCTCAATGAATTACTAAAATCACATATAATATGGCACTACATATAAGTGGTATTTTTAAGTTAAAAAAACGTAATTACTTTAATTAAACTCAATTATCGTTGAAATATAATATTCGCGTATAATGAGCTGAATCATAAAATAATTAGGTCCTTTTGTTGTCTTACAGAGTGAATAAAAGGCCTGCAAATCCTAAAAATGAATGGATGTTTCATTATTTCCAACGTCTCCAGTAAATAAGTTTTTAAAAGCTTTTTACGTTTTCCCGTCGCAACTCTTCGTAATAATGAGAGTTGTGGAGATTGCTGCATTAATTGACGATTTTTTATACTTTTTTAAAATTCTTTAAATTTTAATCACTACGTATTATATCATATTTCATATCTTTTAATTTCCCTCTGATAAGTAATGGGCAACTTCGTTCATAGATGAATAGTTATTTTTTATGTATTGAAAAGCTTCATTGATATTTATTATACTTTGTTTAATTTATTGGGATAATTACATTTCAAAAAAAGGCGGTTAAATCATAATAACTATCCTAACCTATGTAGATTATATGGTTACTTAAACAGCATTCAAGTAAATTTCGTCATGTAAGATATAAAATTTAAAATAAAAATATAATTAGCAAACTAATTATTGAAACTCTTTAAGATAATGAAAATCTTGATGAAAATTCTTTCTTTTTAACGCTTATCCTATTTTAAAGTGTTAAAAATATAAAAAAATATATAACAAAAATAGCGACTCATATAACAAAGAGCAGTTTAACCATTGAAAACGACATTGTTATTTATGAATTTCAAACGCTTACATAAGTGTCGAAAATAATGACAAGAGATCCCCTTTGTAAAACTGTTACCGTTCTTCTATTGTTATTCTTTAATGTGAAAAATTAAGTTACAGTGTGAAAATAAAAATATCTCTCCCAGACGATGAACAAAAGAAAACTTTCCGCTGGCCCTGAAGTATTTCTAATTTATCGGGCAACAAAAGCAATTTTGCAACATTTGTAACGCGTGCGATGTTGAGCACCCTGCCGTATTCGTGTAGATGTCTAATCTTGTACAAACTTATAAAACTCAGTTTAACCTACTTTTAAGGTCGAACTGCCTTTTGTAATTTATTCACATCAAATTTTTCGATAAGCCCCTGTTGCTTTTTATCTTTTTAGAACCAAAAAGAAAGCGTATCCTCCAAAAGTGGCGATACAATCAATTCGTAATAAAATCAACAAGCGTGCATTACGTGTTTCTGTAGTGAATCTAAATAGCGCAATATCAGAGAACCGTAAAGAAAACGTAGTCAAATCGACACGGTTACAGATGTATAGCGCTGGCTGGGATTCTTACGATTTATGAGGCAATATGTTTAACGTCTACTACGGGAACCCTCTTCGGCATAACGGGGGCTGTTACGTAAACAGATTGCTTGCGCGCTATGGGCCAAAGTTCTAGATATCGCTTAGACATTCGTGCACTTAAGGCTTATACGAATCGATGACTAGTCAGTAGTCGTATTGTAAAGCTATACGATACGTTGAAAAAGTTGTGTTTTATTATTCAGCCGATCTAAGCGACTGCCTTGGTATATTTATTTACATAGATATATTACTTTCATTTCATGCATGCGAAGACGCTGTCGTATTTTTTATTTTATTTAATATACGAATGTGGTTCTGTGAAAAATGCGGACATTCTTATGCTACGCTTTTATTTTTTTACGTTTTATTAAGCGCAAGATAAAGTATATGGAAGATATCAATCTTCTGTTGTGTCACTATACCACGTAGGTATAAAATAAATGTTCCACTTTTAATTTAATTATTTTTGAAATCAATCATTGTGCACTACTACTGCGAAATACATTTTATTTGGTTCCTATAAAAATATATAAAATATATGTATTTTTTTAAGTATAAAATATTAAAATTATGTGAATAGTTGAAGGCTAAATTATGACAATATAGAAGATTAGAATGTGCCACAAAGCACAGCGGGCGTCGCCAGTCGCAGTGGTGAAGGCCGTTGACGAGATGTCGTGGACCGCGGCGCTCTTCTTCTGCAAGAACGTGATCCCTTGATGGGGGCCCCGTGGCGGCATGAATGGGGATTCACATCGTTTCTCCAAGTAGGGCCTCTTCAGTAGTTCCGGGAAGACCGTGACGAGAAGAAGAGCAAAGTGGACTAGGCCCTTCGAAAGCTGAAGCGAAAAGCGATAGACACCGGGGTAAGGTCCGAGAGATGAGGTTATATACAAGAAAAGAGATCAAATGAAGGAGATCATGGTACGGAAAAGGGTTAAATAGAAGTAGTTATAGAATGTCTATGTTAGAGAAAGATTAGTTGTGAGTTAGTCTGTGTTACGACTGTTCCCCGAGATCGGAATCCAACCAGGAGAATGATATAACTAATGGCTCGCTCCAAGCTAGACCTCGCCTTGTAAATTGTAATGTATAAGTCAAGACCTTTCACTTGACGCCACATTCGGCTATTTTCATATAAAAATCGCCTATTTCAACCCCCTTTCTTCGTTAGCCCCCTACCGATTTCGCTCATTTTTGTACTCAAGATTTTTCTTTATCTATACTAGTTGCGTACAAATTTAATCCTGATCGGATAAACCATACTCTACATACCTTTATCTTCGAACTATGATTCTTCGTATTTACCAACGATTTTAAATCAAAATCGGATAAACAATAAGCATAAAGTTAAGTTAAGTTTCATGAATAAAGCAATTTTTAATTTTTTTTTTCATACAAAGGTCGGTATATGTTATTAATATGTATTCTGTTGTTAAGTGTGATGGAAATTTTCATAGGAACATTTAGACCATAATATCTTTTATGTTTTGTTCGTTGGTTTGCACAACACTTCGATTTTGTTAATTCCTTGACTCATGGGACGACAAATTATGCGTCGTTGGTGAGTTACTGAATATTTATCTCGAAGAAATGATTGCCTTCTATTAGCTAATTCACTTGCTGGCCTCCTCTCATATAAAAAGTCTAGTTGTTATTACAAAATAAAGGTCGAGTTGCTGAATAAGGAGGGTAGTATTAATTTTGACCTTCTTGTATTTGATGAGGCTCTTTGCTTGTTTAGGCAAATGTTTATCGATTTAGGAGAGCGTAGTAGGTGTTTTGGTACACTTTTTAATTTTATAAATATTCTAAACATGATTTTAATTAAAACTGATCGAGAATATCTATTATCATAACAAAAATCAGAAGGATAATCCCTCGTATAAGTCTTAACCATGTATAAAATAACATTTGTCTTATACATGGTTCATGATGCATGTGATGTCAATAAATTCTTTGTGCTAAATTTCAGCATTGCGTGCTTGTTGTAACATTTGATAAAATCTTAACATTGCGTGGGCACTGCTTATAGACTTAATGGTTACTCTAAGTTGCTTACGTAATAACGACCTATAAAATATGAGCAATATTGAAATGTAAATATTTTTACTGAATTTTGGTTTGACTGGATCTGACTTCTATACTGCAGTGTATAAGATTTTATATATAGTTTACTTGAATGTGATATGCTCAGTATCGCCGAGACAGAGATCTTTACTTCTTTCATGTATGTAATGTACAAAAACATTTTGTATATTAAAGCCTCAGAGACACTTCAGTGGGCAGAATTTTAACATGGCTGTTGTGTTGTGTACATGTGTTGTATTTTAATAAAAATAATGATCATTGAGCCGTAGAGTTTCAATTTAAGGGCTTATTACTCGAAAAAGCAGAAAGTTTGTATGAGTTTCCTTCTTATATATAAAGGTAACGTATCAATATTTCAACAACTCATCGCAAATTAAATCAAAAGGTGTCTTTATCAACAAGCCGTTTGAAAATATTGCCGATACGATTTGTTTCGTACGCTAATAACTGAGAAATATAGGGTAATTGTACTTCACGACATATTCAAATGACTATTATCATCATTCTATTTATCAGTGTCACTTTGTCAACTACGATGCGAATGTTTATGAACACGACGTACTATCGCTGCCTGGGAATACACTTGTGATAAATATATTTACGTACCTATCATTCAAGATTCATTGCTCGTATTTATGGCTTGTTATCACAGTTCAGAGGAACATCTTGGTTGGAAGCGTTCACTGATTTGATACAAAATGAGATTTTTACTGGTTTTATGTTGTGTTCTTCTCATTACACTGACCTCCTGTTGGGCTGGTGATCTTATTGTTGGAACCAGTTATAATGCTCGTTTAGCATGGCAAGAGAAGGCTGAATACATGGCCTTTCCATTTAAGAAGAGAGTGAAGGAAATCTTTTATTCTGATCCTGGACAACAAGCTATTAAAGTAAGGTTTATTGATATAATTATTTTGATTAGTTTTGACGTACTTATATTAAAATTAATTTTAAATATTTTTTGCATATTAATACTACAAAAGATCTGAAGCGTTGACTGTTGGCTGGAATACTACTCGACACCTCGCGCACTTGAATTGAAATCGCTTTATATAATAATATGATTGTAATAATCAGAATAAAATTTGAATAGAAAATGTTTCCCGATATAGTTTTAAGGTCCTCTACGTAATATAGGTTTGTTTTTAAATTCACTCATTTGCGTAGTAAGCATGGTAATACCCTAGCTAAGAATTATAATATAATCCCGCCGACTATTTTAAAACTCATGTTTTTTTTGTACTATAGTGTTTCTCTGTAGTTCCCTCATCACCACAAGTATGTGGTTATCTTTACTGTAAAACGAATGAAATCCAGGCATAATCTGCCCTCCTTTCACTATACCTTGACAATACCTTGTTAAAGAATAGTAAATCTATCTATATTAAGTGCCTAATTCAAACAGCATCGTAAATGAATGCGCTGGAATAGGTTCCGTTGTTTGATTACAAAATCATGTCGATTGTCACTACGAATTATTTCATATGTAACTGATAGACAGTGACGACCGCGACGCACTAATGTAGGGCGCGATAAATAATTCACGGGTTTATTTCATAATGACTAAACCTATTAGCATGAATATTAAATGAGTTATCGTTTCAGGGTATAATCGCCAGAGATTTAGACCATACCGGAGCATCCGCGACCATCACAGCGGGAGGCATAGGATTATCATTTGTGAACTTACGACTCAAGAGTGAACGCGGTGGAAGCCTCAATTACCAAATTGAATTTTATGTTTAACCCATGATACTACCATGTGTTTAATTTATTCCACGTTCTCGAATTGTAATCTCAATTAATTAGATGAAGTCAATATATTAGTTTAAGTTAAATATTGTACGCTATTGTTAAATGTGTTATTAAATTTCCTTAAACGAAGTGCATTATTTTACCACCTACATCAGGTTATTTTATCTGTACTCGCTGAAGTAATTAACTCATTGAACATCGTAGATAATTACTTGAAATTAACGTTGTAATTGTAGTTTAGAGATATTTTATTTTATTAGCGTTAAGAGAAAAACTCTACAACTTTTGACCTTTTCATATCTTAGCCTTTTAATGTCTCTAAGCCGGTGATATATATTCGGAATAATCTGTAATGTAGTAACATAACTGAAACTAGAAACCGTATGGAAAGGCTTTCCGCGAATATAACATAAAAGCATAAAATTTTTGCAACGCGATTAAAATCACATTTATTATTCGTTGTATATTGGTTTTGTGGTTAATGTGTAATTTGTATTTAATGCTTCAGCTATTTTTGTTAAATTACGAGCGTGAGTAAATACATTGAATATATTTTTATTACCTGCAGTAATATCACTTAATGATGCTATTATTTTTTACATATTGTATCAATGGCATTAATAGCTTTATTACTGGTATCAGTATTATTTAATTTATTATGATGAAATGTTGTGAATATTTTGTAAACAGTACAGATTTTATGTAGCGTAATAGTGAGAAATTATTCATCTCACTCACATGGCTGGCATTCCATACGGCTATTTGAAAACCCAGATGACTTGACTTCGATAATAAAGGAAAATAATGAATTATTTCTTATAGATAAAAATAATTATAAATAAAAGCTCATAAATTTTTCATTTTATAAGAAAGGTGTTTTCTACTTCGAAGACTAAAGAAAAGAACTTTATGCAAAATAAATTTTGTTTATATCCTTATAGTTAAAAAAGTATTAGCGAAGACAGCCGTAGACATACAATACAGACATTAATTTAAGGCGTTTGAACTAAGCAAACAGTTCAAACGACCTTGTCAGCAATTAATAATTAAATGATTTATGTTTAACTGTCAATTATATTGCTTGAAAGTAATTTTCTGCTTGTAAATTAAACGATCTATTTGCTTAGCGTGTGCAATCAATTAAAGAGCCGTAGTGAGATCGATCGGACGATTAGGTCCGGCTGATTGATGACATTGTCCTAAAACAAGGATACATCAATCAGACCAGAGCTGTTGCCTTTAGGGTTTATAATGTAATTTTACAAGCGCTGTGCCTTTTGCTGCTCTAAGAGTCTGTCTCTTCCGTAACAATTGCTTGGTATTGATATTCTTGTGTTATCAATTTACAAGTCAAACAAATTAACTTCTCTGGCATAATTTAAGGATTTCTCGTCGACTTCATTTTACGTTACCCTAATATTCTTTGTTGGAATATAAACGGCCCTCCCCTCAAATTACTGACTGCACTTTCTATTGCTTGTTTATTAGTGAGTGATACAGAACGCCTCTGAAGAATATAAGTGACAGTTCAGACAGATCTTAAGTAAGGTTTAAGCCGCGCATTTTCTAAGTAAATAATAAAAATGACCTTAATAAATCTAAAAGTTATTTCAAGCTATTTTACAGAATATGCTTGTAAGTTTATAAAAATACAGAAATTCAAGCAAGAATCCACTGAGACTCATGCCAAGCTAAAGGAAAAATACAAAATCCTCTTACTTACAAAAATATTGTACCATATATAGAAATATTCCTAGCTTCAGAATATTAGTTTTCACTTAGGCTATGATATATCCAGCTTACTGTAGAGGAAAAATTTTATGCCCTTATTTTGATATTTCACGGAAGCACGGAATTTAAAATTTCATAAAAGATTTAATTGTTAAACTTATGTTAATTTCTAAATTCGATAAAAATCGGTATGATTTGTATTTAAATAAAGCGATAACCTATTAAATTATCGATACCTTTTAATTTATCTATAACCTAAAAATAAATTACAGAAATACATTTTTAAAAATTGCAAAATTTTATAGTATGGCAATAAAGTGGCACCGTTAGATTGAAGAAAATAACTGTAATTAGGAGCCGTGATTCATGTGGACCTATAAAAGAATTGAAAACGTGGCGAAATTACACAAGGGTAGGATTTGATTCCCTTGTAAAATTGCTCCTTTTGATTAGTTAGTTACTGATTAAAATACCTGGAACTTTTGAAACTAATCTTTAAGCATCTTTCTCAATTAATTCAAATCAATCTTGAAGATCATATTTATTCAAAGCCATAAAAGTGATTTTAGTGCTTTTTTTATAGCAATAGTTACGTGTTAAGGATATATTATTCCCTGTTTAAAAATAATGAGGTCAAATCTTGTGACTAGTACTTTTTACACACGTCGCTCCTAATAAACATTCTTCCCCCATATTAATGTTATAGTTACGTCATTAACGTCTGATATATGACTGTCTCCCAATTTAAATACAAATCACGATAACGTAATATAACCGCAGTCACTATGATGCCGATATATTGTGAGGATGTGGTAAACCAATACCGATTAGTAGGGAACGATCGTTAAGGAACAAGAGGAATATATTTTTATTCCGTTTAAAATTGGAACTCAATGACGTTAAAGCTTCATTGCTATACCGTGCGCCCCATTTTTTTCAAGCGAACGAGCTCGGCGTCGGAGACGGCGGGAACCAGTGTTGTGATTTCGATTCCGCTGTATTGGTGCTCATTATCGGGATCGGTTACGGCTGCACTCAACCGTGAGGCCATTACAATCGAGTCCATGACGATTCGTGATTCACGGCCAATACCCATGGAGCTTTATTCATGTTTTATTATTTTATTTCCAAAATTCGTCGATATTTCGCTTGACATTGGTTGGGAAATTGAACTAACTACATCCAAGTATATTAAATATACACACAGTAGGTAGCTAGGGAATACTATATGTTTACACTTGTGGCGTCACGTGACGTCACTATACCTAAATCGCGTTGTTGAAGTACTTTCGTCACTAAGCATATATACCACTTCCAAACTTAGCATTAGGACATGAGATTCCCATATATTATGTATAACACCTCCTTGTAACCATGTCTTGAGCAAATAAAGGAATTTGAATTTGAAACTTCAATCCTCGGGGCCTAATGGACGGCCAGTCCTGTGGTTCGGACTGGTCGAGGATCCTCCCTTTTCGTTGGAGGAATAATACCATCCTTCACACACTAATAGCTTGGATATTAAAAAAATGTAGCCCGAAACGTTGACTGTCATTGTGACAGCTCAAAATTCAATTATTTTAAAACCTATTCCTGTAGTTTTTCGACGAAATAGCAGTATCTGTATATATATATATATACTTTAAAAGCCTGACTGATATCTAGGTTGATATCGACATGACTTCTTTAATGGAAAAAGCGATAAATTGCCTTATTATATACAAACATTTCTTATTTAGACTTCGACTGTACATAACGTCACTATGAGGAATCAGTGCAGAACTTTACACCGAAGAGGTTTTATTCAAGACGATGTCTACACGGTTCGACGAGACAAATCCAGTGAGTATGGAGCACAATAATATAATGATACCACTGTAGCATGTAATTAGTAAACTATGCGTTAGGATTTATTAGAAAATCTTGTCTATTTCTGTTTAGTAACAACAGAAAAATAAGGTAACCATAATTATGACATGGCTTTAAAATACTACAGGTAAATCATTACTGAAAATTATTATGTTTTATTGGAGCAGTAGGTTAGGTTATCTAGCACGTGAATCAGTAGTTACGATCTTAAATGACCTTAAATGCTTCAAGTTAACCTCACCAGATTCGTTAGATGATACCTACTTAATTTTCTTCATCACCGCTTTTTTTACATAATTATTGAGATTGTTCTATTTAATAACGTTGAGTTGACTGCCAAAGTTCTGCTCATTTACGCAAAAACCTACCCAATTTATTTGCAGTGATACAGCTAATAGTTAAACCAGAATAATGTTGTAATGTTTTATAATGATTTTAAGTAATTTCGCCATCATCTAAAAATTTGCGAAGAAAGCCCTAAAAAAAGTTAGTTTTGAATATAAATCAATACTGTCTGTTAAAATTTCTAGACCCCAAGAAAATCACGAGCCGTCGCTCACTTTGTAAATATTTAAGAATATATTTTCTTTAACAAATTCTACGATGTTTTTGAGATCGACGCCTATTTCATCCCTGTTCCAACAGATCTCTCTGCTATTGTAAATAATTAATCAACAATGAAATTTTTGCCAATATTAATATACGATTATTTAATGTTATTAAAATTATGGTATATAATGCGATATCAGACTGCGATTATACATGTTTAAACATCAACGTAATCCTTACTAATATTATAAATACAAAAGTAACTCTGTCTGTCTGTCTCTTCTTCACGCCTAAACCACTGAGCCGATTGGGATGCAATCTTGTACAAAGATTGTTTGAAACTGGAGAAAGAACATGGGATAGTTTGTATCCCGGGTATCCCAGGGAGATATATTCAGGTCAAACCACGGGACACAAATAAATTAAAAGAAGGAGAAATAAAAAAATAAATCAGATTTGCAAAGAAAATCCGAGATATGTTTTTATCATACTTTGGTATCGATGAAATGCTTTTATTAACTATATAGCTGAGACATATCTATATTTATATAAAATAAAGCCGGGTTTGTTACAACACTTATTACTCGAGATCCGCTGGACCAATTCGGCAGAAAATTCGTAGAGAGATGTCTTAGGAACAGGAGAATAACATAGGATACTTTTAATCCCGGATATCGCACGGGAACGGGAACCAGTTATGTATACATAAAAGTTACCTAAGTATGGCATCTCAGGATATTCGAGCATGATTAAGCTTTATCGTCTATGATCTTTAATATATTACCTTATTTTATTGACCCCGCATTGAACCCTATAAAATTATGTAAATATTGTTTCAGTAAAAATACTTTCATAATAATCTGAAATACTTGATTCATCGTTTGTATGATGTATTCTGAAAGAAAATTAAAGCTTCATTTCATTTTCAATTATATTTTTTTAATCAGTAGTGATATAATGAATTGTTTTACTTCCAGAGTTCTATAATTCCACTATCAGAAATCACCTGTCAAATTAAAAAGCAGTTTAGAATCTGAAAATTCGTGCCCTTCATTAACAACTCTCCTTTAAAATTGTTATGTCAATTTTCAAGGTCAGGCATTAAGACGTCCTAGATTATAGGTTCTCGACTTAGAAAAACTAATTATAATCTTAAATCGTTTAGCCTTAGAGAGCCTTATAGAGTACCTTAGTACTTAAAAGATGTTTGCGTAACATTTTTAGATGCTAGCTTCGTAAATTTAAAAGGTTGTTATGTGATTATTCTTCGCCTCGTATTTGCATTCATTATTTAATTTATTACGTGTTAAGACATAAATTCCCAAGCGCTATGTATATGACACTCCAGGGTACGATCGAATAGGTATGGAAGTCAAATTCCGTATAAATCGCGCCGGAGCAACGCACGCAATAAAACGGTTCACCGACACGATATTACGGGCTACATTGGACCACTCTAAGCACGAGACATTCGTTTGAGTATTGCATTTGCGTATGTGT
>LQNK01000569.1:448697-463139 GCA_001586405.1 Phoebis sennae | reverse complement strand
ATAATAAACATGTACGTGCAAGTGATGTGTATCATTGGAAACAATTCCCAACACTATATAATATATAAAAATGAATTGCTGTTCGTTAGTCTCGCTAAAACTCGAGAACGGCTGAACGGATTTATCTTATCTTGGTCTTGAATTATTCGTGGAGGTCTAGGGAAGGTTTAAAAGGTGAGAAAATTTCGAATAATTACCGGGTCCACGCGAGCGAAGCTGCGGGCGGAAAGCTAGTAAATAATATATATTCTCGGACATTTCACACAACACCATTTAGCCCCAAACTAAGCAGTTTGTACTATGGAAACTCGATAGCTGATAGACATACTTAAACATACTTTTTTTGTAAATACATGTAATAAAATGACATGTCATTTATTCAATTTAAATTTGCCGCGCTTCGCGTGTTTATGCTATCTGTAGCGGATTGACCTATGGTGTGGTGTAATGGCGGAATCTGTCAGTATTTTTCTTTTCGTGCATTTTGATATTATAAGAATGTAAACGTGTAAAATATAGAAGGGATTCAGTTAGCTTCAAATGTCGTTTCTTATTATTTTCAGGTGAGATAAGTGTTCAGTAATATACTGTTATATTATAGTAGAACAATACATTGTATATTTCAAAAACATGAATACTAAGATTAAAACTTATTATTTTCAGAAACAATTTGTAGTTTGACTGGAAATCCTAAACAACAAACCTTATATACATACATACTATAGATATTAACACCCATGCGGTAATCAATTAAAATGTGGGAATCGAACCCACACCCTCTGGCGCACTAACGTGCCACTGCGCCAACCAAGCAGTCGAATTTCTTTATGTTACAAATTAGTTAATACATTACATATAATTCAGAACATAGATTATAGACTACTTATTGTAATCCTTGATCATCCTCTCTTTACGACAGAAAACAATTGAGAATCGCATCAATAATTGCCTACGTATTCCCAGGGTACACGCTGTATTTGTATAAAATAGTGCAGTATGCGAATCAGTAAGGGGATAGTTTACGTATACTCTATGTAGATAGTTATCGGGCCGTTGAGAGGGTTACAGCTTTACACCGAACAGTAATAGACGAAGGAACATACGTATATACATGTTATATACAGTTACACCGAACAGTACTAGAGGGGATCAAACAAATGTTGTTAGATAGTTAGATAGATAAATTATTTATTCAAGAAGAAGGTACAAAGCACAGAGTAGAAGTACATAGTTTAGAAAAACACACACATTACAGAAAACAAAAAATAGACATATATATAGACAGGAGAAGATAAATTGTGATAATTGTGTACTGCATTTCTTGAAAAGGTTCATAACTCTGCATATGTCACAGTCGTTCGACCATGATGCTGGTATTCTGTTATGATCCGAGGAGGGTATTAACTTTCGTGCCTATTATATACAGGGTGTCCCGTAATGAGTGAAGCATCTCTTGGAGGATGATAGCTGAGATAATTTATCAAAAAAACCCTATATCCTACAAAACTCACTGTTTTTAGATATTTAGGATAGATATCTACTACTAATATTATAAAGGGCAGATTTGTTTGTTTGTATTGAATAGGCTTCGAAACTATTGGACTGATTTGGATGAAATTTTGTACAGAGATTCCTTGAAATCCGTCGGGGGATGAGATTTTATCCCGAAAATCCTACACGAACGGGGCGTGGATGAAACAGAATTCAATTGAATAGACCAGCATAGTATTTTTAACCGTTTTTATTAATTCATAGGAACTACTAAAGAAATAGGTTGAACAGAGAAATACGAGTAGGTTGTTAGAAAAAAAATGTACCAAAAATTAATGTTTCATAGTTTCAATATTTCCGATTATTTTATCAAGTTAGGTTTATTGTTTATATTCCAATGCTGTTATCAGATCGCGTATTTCGTCGTTTTGGAACAGACTGCGTCTTATTCGTATACGTCTATTCTAACTCCTTTCCTATTTTTTTTTTATGTAACAGCGGGCAAGCGGGGCATGCGGTTCACCTGATGTTAAGTGACTGACCGCAGCCCATGAACATCCGCAACAGCAAACTGTCGCAGATGCCTTGCCAGCTTGAAGGAAGGGGAAGGGATAAGAGGAGAGGATTAATGATAGGAAGTTGGGAGAGGACTAGAACAGGACGGGAGAGCAAAGGGATGGGTATACAGGCCTCCGGACACCCGCTCACCGTACGAAACACAGTGCAATACTGCTTCACGCCGGTTTTCTGCTGGGAAGGTGGTAATTGCACCGGTGCGAGCTTGGCCCAATCATGTAATGCTCGGCTCCCACTCTTTTATTACTGAAGATGTTATGCAGCAGAATTACCCTCTGTCGCCTCTTACGACACCCACGGCTAGAAATGGGGTGGCGACACATGTATTCTTACCCGTCGCCACACGGGAAAAATCCTCCTATCATTAATCGTCTCCTTATTCCCTTCCCGTCTTTTAAGCCGGCAAGGCATCTGCGACACTTCGTCGGAGATGTTCATGGGCTGCGGTCAGTCACTTAACATCAGGTGAATCGCATGCCCCGCTTGCCTGCTATAGCATAAAAAAACTATTTCCACTATTTTTTAACACTTTATTTAATTACAACCGGTTTCGAGAATTTATCATCAGGTAGTCCTAAATTTTAATGCTACAATTGTTGCTTTTAAACTATTTTATACTATTTTAAATGTCTAAATTTTATTTTTAAGAAATAGTGTATACAATGGGTCCTTACTTTAGATAAACAAATCAAATCAAATCAAATCATCAAATCAAATCATTTTATTGCGAATATGGGTGGTACAGATGGTGGTTTAATTACAAAGTTCTGCCATATTCTACCAGTAGGCATGCAAATTAGGTAAATTAACTTATAATATAATGTTATTCTCTAATAAATATTTACAATTATTTCAGTTTACAGTATACACCGTTAATAATGATTAAAAATAAAGTACAATGTAAAAATAATATTACATTCCATTCTATCTATTCAATTACATTAATATAACAAATTTATATAATACTGGTCACATTATTAGATTGTATAAATAATTTAAACACTGTCATCAATATAATCTTTTACAGAGTAATAACATTTTTTTATTAAATAAATCTTTAATTTTTGTTTAAATTTGATGATGTCATTGATGTTTATTATATCTGTAGGAAGTTTGTTATAGAGTGTCGGCCCCATTCCAAAGACACTTTTGGAATAGTGCACAGTTTTACTGGGTATTGCGCATATTTTATGTTTGTTCCGGAGACTTTTTAAGTGATTATATAGATTTAAATTGCTTTTTACGAACATTATTATCTCCAGAATGTATAGAGAGGGTAAAGTTAAAAGATCAAGTTTCTTAAAATATGGTGCACAACTATCAGTTTGTTTTAAGCCGCACATAGCTCGTATGCATCTTTTCTGTGCTTTGAATGCTCTTTCTGTGTCGCTGCAATTGCCCCAAAAAATTATACCATATCGCAATGTGGAGTTGACATATGCATGATAGGCACTTAGTAAAGTCGAATCGTTAGTGACCTTTTTTAAAACATAGAGAGCATATGAGAATTTGGATAGTTTAGAGCAGACGCAATCAATTTGAGGTTTCCAGTTTAGCTTTTGATCAATGTAAATTCCTAGAAATTTAGTCTCGTTTATTTGGGAAAGCACTTTGTTATGATACACAATGTTCATAGGGTTACATGTTTGTCTTCTTTTAAATGTCATAAATTTTGTTTTATCTAAATTTAATGTCAGATTATTATAACAGAGCCATGCGATCATTTTGTCAAGTGAGGCGATTATATCATTATTAAGATTCGAAATGTCCTGTGATGTGAAGATAGCTGTACTATCATCCGCGAACATGACTAGGTTGTTTGTGATGGCCTTTGGAAAGTCGTTGATATAAATATTAAATAAAAGGGGTCCGAGGACGCTACCTTGTGGGATACCGTATTTTGTTGTAGTAAGTTGAGATTCAAAGATTGTTTCTGTTCTACTTTTAGGACAGATTCTTTTGATTTGTGTGAATTGTTTGCGATTAGTGAGATAAGACTTTAATAACTGTAAAATATTCCCTCGTACTCCATATCTTTCCATTTTCTTTATTAGTAAATCATGGAGAACACAGTCAAAAGCTTTACTTAAATCCATGAATAACGCACAAACATTGTGGTTCTTATCAAGATTTAACATGATGTGATTCAGGAATTTGTAAAGAGCCATGTTAATGGATTTACCTTTTCGGAACCCTACTTGTTCTTCTGCAAGTAAGTTATTCTTTTCGAAATAATCATTTAAGTTATTATAAATTACTTTTTCAAAGACCTTTGCAAAGACGGGTATAACCGCAATGGGTCTGTAAAAGCTCATATCATCTTTATTTCCTTTATTTTTGAATAGTGGTTTAATAATAGTTATTTTAAGCTTATCCGGGAAAAGACCATGTATTATGCACTGATTTATTATGTAGCTCAGTATGGGAGATATTATAGATGATACTTTTTTTATAATTTTGGTTGTGATTTCGTCGTATCCTGTACTATTAGTATCATTTAGAGAAGCTATAACTTTATTTATGTCAAGCGGTGTAGTCGGGAACATAAACATCGAATTAGAAGCAGTATCAAATTTTAGATATTTATTAGTTGTTGTAGAGGGTGTTTCAGTAAGTTTTAATGGATTCGAAAAGTATTAATTAAACGCTGTTACAATGTCAGATGGATTACATATTTTTTTGTCATTAATTGTAATACTTGAGATTTCGTTTCTTTTTTCTGTGCTACTGCGGATACTACGTATGACATTCCACGAAGCCTTGATTTTATTACGTGCTGTTTTTATGTAATATTCATTTTGCGATTTTTGTGTCAACTTTATTATTCTCTTAAGTCGTCGTGAATAATTGATATAGTTATTTTTAGTCAAAATATTTCAATGTTTTCTATATGTCCAGAGTAATTGGCGTTTGCGTATCGAACACTTCTTTATACCTTTGGATATCCATTTTTGTCTTTTATTAGCAGATATTTTCGTTTTCAAAACTGGGAAGCACAATATATAAAAAAGATGAAATGTGTCATAAAATTCGTCAAAAGCGTCATTAGGATTGTCTATGTTATATATGTCAATAAAAGTGAGTGATGTCATACAATCTATAAATTTTTTGATATTTTCGTTACAGTAATCGCGCTTTATTATGTACCAGTTTCGGAGTCCCGTGTATGATTTAATAGGGTATGATAAGATTTGCGACGTGTGATCTGACAAAGCTAATTCAAGAACATTTGATTTGCAGTCACGTAAATTATGTATAAAGTTATCAATACATGTACCACTGTTGAGACGCGTCGGTTCGTTTATTTCTAGCTTAAGATTATAACATGCTAAAAGTTGTAAGAACTCGGAACGTTCTTTAGTCAATTTTAGAGTATCTATATTAAAATCTCCACATATAACAATTTTTTATTGGGTTTTCCAAGACAGTAATAATCAAGAAATTTTGAAAAATTTCGAAAGAAGATATTTAAATCGTCTAGTTTCGATCGTGGCGGGCGGTACACACACACAATAAGCAATTGTTCAATTTCTACTGCTGTGCATTCAATTATACTAGGCATGCTATATTGAATTACAATTTCAGGAATAGGTTTATAGTCTAAACAGTTACGTACTAATATACAGGAGCCTCCGCGTCTATTTTTTCGACCGAAGAATGATGCTAATCTATAACCACATAAATTTATAAAGTCTATGTCCTCGTTTATCATATTATGCTCTGTTATGCATAAAATGTCCACTAAAATATTTTCATCCTTTAAATTATCAAGATTGACCGCCAGTATGTCTTGTTTGCTGATAAGACCATTAATATTTTGATGAAGGATATTAAGTTCATTCTTTACGAAAAAAACTTTGTATTTTATCTGGTGAAGTAGAATTTGTGTCACTAATATTGTTATTTATGCATGTTTCCGTTTGTGTTGATTTATTAATCATTATTATTTTATTATCTTTGTTTTTACGTAAATTAAAAAGTTTCTGTTGATAATCTATACGTAGTATTTCGCGAAGTAGTGTACGGCATATGTTTATAGTAAAGTATTTTGTTTTGGGTATAGATGTTGAATAGTTCATGTCTAAGTAGTTAGCATTTTTAAATTGATTACAGATAAATTTAATATTATAATTCAATTTTTCTTCTCGGAGATAGTTGTTATACGGAACTTCCAATATAATTATATTTTTTACATTTTTTATATTCCTTAACCAGTTTTCTAGATAATATTGAAACGCGTGCGGATTTTTGTTATTTATGCCTCCCAATACAATAATAATATCGTCTTTATGTAGATCCTTAAAACATTTAATACAATTAAGAACGTCTTGTAGTTCCGCTCCTGGCTTCCAAAAGCAAGCTACTGAGAATTTATCGCCCAGTAGTTCTTGTAGACATCTTCGTAATCCTCGGCCCTGTTGATCCGCTAAAATTATTATTTTTCTTTTCTGAGGAACCGGAGCAATGTCGCGACTCTTAATGATGTTATCGTCCATAGAGTTCGAAGATTCTGTCTTATTATATAATTTAAGAGGGATAAGTTTAATTTTTTTCTGAGCTGGGGGTTGGAGTTGACAACTCTCTTCTTGTACGTTGCTTTGAAGTGAGGATGAGATATGTATTGATTCGGATAATGTTGTAGCAGTTGGAGTTATTGCGTTAGGGGCTTTGTTAACGTTATTTCCTGGAGTAAATGATTAAACTTCCTGGAGTAAACACATTTTATTATTATTATTATATTATGTTACATTGCGGTGTACAATGGGTCCTTACCTTAAATAAATAAATTTTATTATTATATTATATTTGTTACGTTACGGTGTGATTGAAGACGGAAGCGAGTACCCGTCGTTATAAATCCAAGCCAGACAGCTCGTTAGGGCTGTCTTATATATTGCAACCACCTGCCTGATAGTGTTCGAATTATTTTTACGACAATTTCTGTAAAATTGTTTATATTGTATTGATGTCAATAGGATTGTTTAATGTTACGTTTTTACTCGTGTATTCAAGTTGTAATCGTATAAAAAGGAAAAAATAATTTGTATTTTATTTTTGAAATCTATTTAATGCCTTTAGCAATTGTTAACCGACTTTCAAAAATGGAAATTTTGAGGAGTTCCCTGAGTGCGTTCACTGGTCCGCATGGTATGAAGCGCATTTTCTATGCAAATAAAGAATGTAATACTTATGAGCTTTACCTATCTTACACATAAACGTTTTTCAAATCGGACCAGTAGTTCCTGACATTAGCGCGTTCAAATAAAAACCTCTTCATCTTTATGATTTACTAGACGCGCCCCGCGGATTCACGTAACTTTTGATCCCGTAGCAACTCCGAGATTAAAAGTATATGTTGTTCTGAACCCTTACCTATACGTATACCAAGTTTCACCATAATCCGTTCAGTAGGTTTTGCGTGAAAGAGTAACATTGACATCCTAACAAACTATCGCATTTATAATATTAGTAGGATTGTTTAAGTTTTCGAGTTTATCCCGAATCAATTCTAAATGATGACTGAAGTGTATTAGTCTCAGTAAGTTCTCGACGTCTGAGAAACTGTCGCCAACTTGGTTTTCCTGTACCCTTATCTTAGTTAACAGTCGTCATTTCATGAGGAAAGTTTGAGACCAGAGTGGACAACAGGAGAGTTAGTTGATAATGAACTTAGTGTCTATTGAAATAGAGTTCAAAATAGACTTTTTTACTAGTCACGCATTCTTGATGAATTTGTAATATGCTTTATAAAAATTAGCCTATGTCATTTTAAGAATTAAGAATAAGTCAACAAAAAACATCAAACAGATTGGGCTATATACATGCTATATAAATGCTTTATACAAATCTTGGTTAACCTCCCAGTCACATAATAAAAAATTTATACCAGTGACCACTAAAAATTATAAACGAAAAACGTATAATGTTTGTCTTTGAACGTTTTATATTACCATTACTATTTGTTTATCCGAATAAAGTTATTACTATACCGATATAGGCCGACAGTTTCGGACCCATATGAATTTTCGAATAATTTGCTACGTAATTCACGTATTTAAGTAAAGTGTCACATTATAAACCCTTGCAATAATTACAAATGGCCACACGCCACATGTGCTGGCCCCCGTTCAAACGGCGCCATGCATCACCATGCACAATATTCAGAACGCTGCGCTTTTGAACTAACATCATACCACGATTTATTGCATCATCATCTCTCCCATCTATACTTTATATTTTTAGTATTTATTTATTAACTAGCTGAACCTTCGCTCCTGTAGCATAATGTTATATAGCCTATAAATATGCTGCATGAGATTAAGATTTAAAAAAAAGAGTGAATTTTCCTTAAATGTGGTGACAATAAAGCTTCAAGGGGGTATCGTTTGGAATAAATGTTGAGTATAGTATTACGTTTATTTTCAAGAAGAAATTTGTTAGCGATTTATTAAAAAAGAAATCATGATAGTCTTATAACTTCCTATTTAATTTACACGTGTAGTACACTGTGCATAGAGTTCACGTCTCGTAGGCCAAGACCTAACTCGTGGTTTCAACGCCATAGGAGTAAGTAAATACACTGTACAGTGAAGCAATTAGTCACATTATAAACCCTTGCAATAATTACACATGGCCACATGCCACATGTGCTGGCCCCCGTTCAAACGGCGCCATGCGTCACGCACGATATTCACAACGCTGCGCTGTTGAAGTAACATCATACCACGATTTATTGCATCATCATCCCTCTCATCGATACTTTATTGTTTTGGCATTTATGTATTAAAAGAGATTATTATTTTTTTGTCCAATGTATTACCGTGCCTAGGGCCCGGTGTCTATAAACGACGGAACGTCACAGATTCGAACCGTTTTTACTAACGAATGGTTTTAATGAACCAATCGGAACCAAGTTTTGTACTATCCGTGAGAAAAACGAATCGTTTTCATTTTATAGGAACTGAGCAATACTCAATAATTGAGAACCATAGATCAAAGGACTACCCTGAATTGGTGTCAAAACTTTTTGGTGCATTTATAATTTTATTTATAATTATTTTCAAAGTAAAAATTCTCATTTAAAATGGTAATATTTCAATTAAGTTAATTCATATGATATAATTCGACATTTTGATGCGCGAGGACTAAACTATATCTATACTTAAAATATATTTTCTTTTTACAATTTTTGTTTATTATAAATTAGCTGAACCCCGTGGTTATACCCGCGTAACTTCTGTACCCGTGGCATCTCCGCGATTAAAAGTAGCCCATAATTATGTTAGGTAAGGGTCAACCCTTACCTATATGTATACCAAGTTTTATCATAATCGGTTCAAAAGTTATTGCGTAAAAGAGTAACAAACAAACATACATACATACATACGAAAATTAATATGAAAATGAAATACGCCTAAATTTGAAAATCTATTGAATAAATATTTACTTCTTTCAAGTCTACTCAAGAAGTAGTTTCTTTAGAATCAAAAAAAGTAGAAAATAATATATATTTACTATAGTTAATTTTAGGCCATATATTTACGAAATTTCGACATATTGGTTATTTATTTATTTATTTTATTAGGCATACACAATAGTTAGGTTAAGTTTACAAACACGCCTCCATTATCTTCAATAATTTTGTGTGTCAGGTTTTCAAAATACGTCTATCTCGGGGGTGACGATCCCGTCTTTAAATAGTCAAAGTCAAAGTCAAAACGTTTATTTTCCAAATTGGCCTCTTTCGAGGCACTTTTAGAACGTCATATACATGTACATAATATTATATTTTTTTTTATTTACCACCGATTCGGAAGGCTGTCTCTACCGAGAAGAACCGGCAAGAAACTCGAGTAGTTGCTCTTTTCAAAAAGCTTTGATACAATGTGTAATTGTTTACAATCATGATTTTAACGGAAAATCCAACTGTCCTGTAATTGTTAAGGAGATGTTACAACCCATGGATTTTTATCATCCATGTATTCATTAATACTATAATAAGATTTTTGAACTAGAACCTTTTTGACATACGTTTTAAATTTACTGATATTTAATTCCGTTACGTTTCGGGGAATTCTGTTATACAATCGTATACCTTGACCCATAAACGAATTTTTGACTCTAGCAAGTCGAAAAACAGGCATTTGTAGTTTGTGTTTGTTTCGTGTATCGTAATTGTGACTGTCACCTATGTGTGAGTATTGCTTAGCGTGTTTGTGTATATGTAAAATGTTATAATAAATATACTGTGATGGTACTGTGAGGATACCAGTGTTTTTAAAATGATCACGCAATGAATCCCTACTGAAATGAAATCCCTGAATGAAAAATACAGGTAATGAAAATGTCAGAAAAAACAAATTTAAATTGGAAAACTTGAAATAAAAAAATATCTTCTGAGGTTATTTATTGTTTTACTAATAAGTAATAAATAAACCTGAATTAAATTTTTATTTTGAAGAGAAATATAATTATAATACTTATCTATTACATGAAATCAAAGTATAACGACATGTAGGATAAAATAGACCATAGTCTATTATAAATTTAATAATTGAAATCACCATGTATATACCATAGTTATTTATAGCATGGAAAATACCAAAAAATCAGCTATAGAGTAATTTCGACACAGGCCTGCATGTCCCTGTGGCGCAGAGGATAGCGCGTTGGACTTCTAATCCAAAGGTCGTGGGTTCGATCCCCACCAGGGATGCATACATTTAAAATTTTTGTAGTTTAATTGATATTGCTTTTCTTTTTTTACTGAATTTTTTTATCTTATTTATATTATATTTCTTTTTCATATTATATTTTTTCAAGAAAAATAAATGTTGAGATGTAAAATTAAATAAAAAAATGTTTTTTCTTTTTATTGTTCTTATATACATAATTAAAAAAAGAATTATAATAAAAAAAATAATTTAATAAAATAAATCACTTTTCTTGTTACAATATTAATAAAAAAATATTGTAACCAACAGGCGTGAGTCATGTCATATTTGGCACCGCCCAAGAATACATTATCGCGATATTTATTTCTTTTTATTATATGTGTAAATGTATGTCTTAAATATTATAAAAAGCTTTTGTACAACATAGTAGCTGTTTTATGAATATAATATGTAAATGAATCTTGCTACTGAATTTCAACTCAATTTTCAACGGATAAATTTTCATTTATTTTACATTGGTAAGACATTGTACGATAGATTAAAACGTTTCAACGTTTTATTTAATTTAAAAATTCAAGTAATTAGTAAGTCCATAGTATTAAATTATCTGTGGTTACTTAATATTTGTTTAAGGAAGGTTATTTTAAATTAACAAGGAATAATTAGAATTTTCTTGTGTTTGTTTTAACGCGTACATTCCATGAAGTTTAATTCGTTGATTTTTATTCAATAAGGAATAATATTGAATTATTTTAAATGTTGGAATTATACATTTTGTAAAGTTATTACGATTTTATGTGTTTTTAAAATTAAACTATGCAATTTTAATAGTTTGTATTATTTGATAAGCTTCTAAATTAACATTATATTAATATTTGACATGTAATTAATTTCCAATTATTATTTCATTTTCGTCAAAATTGGCTTCGAGACTCCCAAGTTTTTGTTGCTCATTTTGGAACAAAACTTAAAGAAAAAAAAAATCAAAAAACGATAATTTAAAAGTAATACCAAATCGTAAACTCTATTATAAACCGAATATTTACTACGTTTATTTGTCAAAGCTGAAACCAACAACATATAAATAACAGCTCAATGACTCTGCACTGATTCCCGGAATCCTCAGGGAAATTCCCGAATGCAATGACATTGAATTTACAGCTCTCCCAGTATGCAAGGCGCTAAAGTTGAATTTGTATATAGAAAAGTTTTGTATAGTTTGTATATAGAAAAGTATAAATGGATATTTTAAAAGGCGACAAAGAAAGACAGATTTTCTTAATGTTTATTCCAAATTTTAAAGACATATTTATGCCTTTTATTATTATTGTTTTAAAATGTTATCATGATTTGATCGAATTAATTAAACCAATGAAATGATGAATTGAACCTTTAATAATGAAGATAGATTACTTCGTTTCCTTTTAACGAAAAAGCACCAAGCAGGTAATTCTAAATCTAAGTTAAATATTAAATAAACGTCACATCTTAAAAGTATAAATATACCTCACACACGCCACATTATTATTATTATTTCATTTTTCTTTTATTGTACAATTTATTTACTACTTCTCGTTATTTACTATCTTTTTTATAATTGTTATTTGCATGTGTTTATCTTTATTTTTAACTAATAATGTATTAGAGTATTAGAAGAGAAAACATATGAATGTTAGGTTATACTTGTATCAATAATAGTGAAGATTATATAAAACAGTGAAGAATAACAACTATTCAAAGCTCGTAAGTCGTAACTATAGAATTTTGTGCTGTAAAAAACAATTAAAAACGATGTAACGTACGACTTGTCAGCTGTACTGTCGAACGCGCTGTGAAAAATCAGTTTTGGATGTGCGCGGCATATGGTCAGAACGAATAGCTTTGGAAAGATCGCGTTTAAACACAGTTTGATGTAAATTTCAAATTCAAATGGCCATTTATTCAGAAAAAAATAAAGAGTATTCATTAACATTTATAACCTTAAATTCACATTTATTTATTTACTAGCTTTCCGCCCGCGGCTTCGCACGCGTGGGCCACTAATTTCTGTACTTTTTAGAGGCGAACAACAAAAGTTCAAAAATTATGGTTAAAGGACTATACTTATAAATGCGCATGTCTATAGCTTTTTTATAATTTTCTATGGAAATAGGTTTGACCAAAATCTCACAGTGCGCGCGCCTCTTCTAAATACCGAAAATTGTAGCCCACGCGAGCGAGGCCGCGGGCGGAGAGTTAGTTATTTTTTGAAGGTTTTAGAGCATTCATTGAGTGTTTTAATGTCTTAATCTATACGTTAAGAGTATAAAAAAGCATGTTCGCAACTCAACCAAAATCTCACATTGTCACGTGGTATAACATTTTCAGGACTTTAGAAGCGTATATCTCAAAAAATATTTATCTTAGCAGAAAACGCATTTAGAAACCTTTATTTCATTTTCAAAGACCTATCCAATGACACCTCATTTAATTATCTATTCGTGAATTTATTTTTATACCCTCCGTTTACATGTATGGAAAGCCACCCCTAAAAATATATTTTTTTAAATAAAATGTAGCCTGTAAGTTGCACCTAATATTGGTCTATCAGCATGTGAAATTTTATCAAAATCTGCCCAGTGGTTATTACGTGATTGACGCACATACAAACAGATAAACAGATAAACAGACAAACAGACAAACAGAAAAAAAATTTTTTAACCATCGTTTTGGTATCTATAGAACATACATGTTGCATATCAATTACTCTTTTTGAAAAATATTCAATGTACAGAAATGGTTCGGTTACTGTTTTATTATATGTATAGATTTTGTTTTCACTTTAGGTGGTATTAAATAATATCCCTTATTTCTGTGTGCCTCTTGGAATAGGCCTCTTCTAACCATTTCCATTGCATTCTATCACGCGCAACCCTTCTCCACGGGGTGGGGGGAGGAGTTAGGAGGATTGTCAATCTAATGTCATATAATCTGAGATTACAATCTATTCTAATCTTACATTGCTCTTTCTATTATATTCCATTGTGATAACGAAAATGCCATTAGTCAATACTGGAACTCCAGTATTGTTATTTTATACCTATGAATTATTGGACAAAATATGAAATATCTCTAAAACAGAATAGAAACGCTGAACAACCAAATTCTGTTTTCAACCAGTAGTAATAGCAAAAAACTATCACATATTTATTAAGCGAATTGTTTGTTATCAATTCATACAGTTTATCGCATTCAAAACAAGCGAAAAACATACTCATTTTTATTTCAAAACCGTACATTAAACGGAATAATGTATTCTTCATAAAACTGGGAAAGGAATGAATATAAATTTACCAGAAGCGACTCTCACAATGTCCTCCTCAAATGTTATTTAATGTTATGATGTGTCAAGAACAGCTCCACGTCATTCGTTATTCGGTTTAGTGTGCGAACTTTTTTGATGTCGTTGAATACTTGGAACAGAGAAAACCTAGAAGTGGTAGTTTAATTTTTGTGTGGATTCTGTTTTTGAAGATTATCTTGCCATTCTTCTACGCTTGCTTGCAACTCTGATACTACGCTTGCTCACTAAGCTGGGGTTAGAATAAATTAATTTTATTATTTACAATCACGCGCGTGACTTCTGATTTCGAAAAAAAAACGGGATTAAAAATAGCCTTTGTGTTATTCTGGATCCTTACCTCTACATATGCCATCTTTA
>LQNK01000569.1:423203-445307 GCA_001586405.1 Phoebis sennae | reverse complement strand
AGTTTGGTCCACAGGTATGCTGTATTACGATAACGATGCTTCAATCGTCTTGGGTGGCATCGCTGTACTTTTGTCTATTGTCTATGCTTAACATGTTGTTATGTGAAGAGAGTATCGTAGCGTCAACATGATTAATTGAGTACATACATTGGTTGTTATGATTTCTGTAACGCATGCCATAACGACCAGTGAAAACAATAATCCCAATGGGGGCTCCATTGGGATTGTCATTTTCACTGGTCGTTAGGGCTCGCATTTGGGGTGCGGTAGATTTGTGTAACGTATCCTATAAAGTCTGCATGACTAGTTTCATTGGTCGTTATTCTAAATGCGGAACCCGCACATATTAATCAAACGACTTACCGACCAATGTAATTGCACCATTAGTATATGGGTGGATCTTTGAATAATTACGAAGAAAAAGTGTGCTAATATCTTAGAAAGTAGAAGTTACTTTCGGTCTTGGTTTCGCTTGCAGGGAATTTTACTTGGTTTTGCTCAAAAGCTACTGGACCGATTTTAAAAATTCTTTCACCATTCGAAAGCTATTTTATCCACGAGTAACATAGACTATATAAGATTATGCTACGGGAGTGAAGCTGCGCGGAACAGCTAAAAATCATTATATAAGTATACTAGTTGTTTCAGCTTCTAAATAAGTTAAGCCTAAATGATCATTAAATTTATCGAGCAAATATATTCGTGTAAAAGTGTACTGTCAGCTAGTCGTGTGTGCTGCGATGTTTCTGCCTCATAAATCTATACAATTGGCGTCTGATGTGCGTCGTCATGGCAACACTTTGCGTGATTTTTGGGATAACAAATTGAAAAGTGTTATTCTGGCTGTAATAAAAAGAAAGATACTTTTTCTCCGTTACAACCACCTTTAACATTTGTATACTCGCGCCAATTTTTATTTATTTAATTTTGGAGCGGTTTCCCAATAACACTTCTAACAATTCAGACATTTTAAAAATAAATTAACGTATCTTCCGATGTAAGTAGCACTACCCTACCAGAAGATCGACGTGAAGCAGTATTGCACTGTGTTTCGTACGGTGAGCGGTTGCTTGGAGGCCTGTATTCCTACCCCATCCTGTTGTACTCCTCTTGCAGTTTCCTATCATAGTCCTCTACCTATCGTCTCTCCTACCTTCAAGCCAGCAAGGTATCTGCGAAACATTGTTGTTGTAGATGTACATGGGCTGCGGTCAGTCACTTAACATTGATAGCACAAAGAAAGGATTCTTCTGGAGCTATTTTTATTTATTTATGGTTCTGTTCTTTATTCTAATCGAGTGTTCAATTATTTTTTAAGAGAATATTAATAAAATATTAACATTTTACAGGGTGTCCTGCTAAAAAACGCACTCACAGCCTGTATTGAATCACAGACGTCTGCAACGATGCATCATCGCCAAGAATGACATATACTTCAAAAACAGACCTTATTACTTACACATACAGTCTATATTTCGTTAACAATCGATTTCCAGTGATACAGTATGACAATAATTGTTTATTAATGTATGAATTTTAATGGTAGGCTTTATTATACCTATTTAAATATTTGGGGGACTTTTTTATCTGTTGAAAGTAACAAAGGAGGTTTTATGCAAGTGAAAGCTTTGTGTATTTACATATCATTACGGAATTAATAATAGTATGTATTATCAATATTTTCACATTATCTGTTATGGTATTTACGTAAATTTTACTATCTTTTGGTTGCAGATACAAAAAATATATACGTTTCTTTTGACAACCCCATCGGCGTAGTAGTGATGGATACTTATATATCTTATTATAATCGGTGTAGGTTCAATCCCCACGAGTACCTAGAAAATTATTATGTGATGAATATTGTAATTTTCTACTGCCTGGGTGTTAATTTATCTATAGTATGTGTGTATTTACAAAAAAAGGAATGTTTAATATGTCTATCAGTTATCTAGTGTCCATAGTACAAGCTTTGCTTAGTTTGGGACTAAATGGAGAAGTGTCAATGCCCTTGAATATTTATTTATTTATTTTTACTTTATTTAACCAAAACCAAGTGCCTATTTTTAATTCCTAAATTTCCTTGTTGCTAATAAAATGTTATTGCCTGTTAATGTCTGTAAACTGTTATTTTCCTACCCGTAAATTTTAAAGAACAAAAAATAATCTGTTAGTAATCTATACTAACATTACAAAGACGAAGGATTTGTTTGTATTGAATAGGCTCCGAAACTACGGGACCGATTTGGATGAAATTTTGTACAGAGATACTTTAAAACCCTAGGAAGGAAATAATATAGTTTCCATCCCGAGTAACTATAGAAACGGGAGATTTACGCGGCTGAAACCGCGGAGATCAGCTATTTGTCTATTATGAAAATGCCTATACTAGTTTCAGATCAAATGTTAACAACGCATGCAACGCATTCAAGGAAAATATCTGAAATAAGGTAAATAAAATACAAAGGAAACAATAGACAAAGGCCGTTATGTCAACACAAGGTGTATGAGAGCACTGGAGCACTCTCTGGGCACTCTAGCTGACACTAATTAGAGAACCAATTGTTTACAGGTTCCCGACAGTTTTCTTCACTTTTATTAAGGAAATAAACTTATTGCTTCTTTTACTTTGGCAGTTAAAGATTAGATTCGAAGTTACTATTTAGGTATTTGGGAACTATTAGTCCGGTAATGTAATTTGTAGAGTAAAAGTATATAGTAGTAAGAGTGAATCTATTTGTACAGATACTGACTAGTTTATACTTATTCTCAGACGAATAAGTTTTAACTTTTACTATATTTTAAGTCTCGCTAAGTTTGTCAATAGATGGCGTTGTAATCAAACGACAGTAGAGGGTAGTTCTGTTGACATTGATAAACACGATATAAGAGTAAATACTGAATCTTATCTACACTATTATTATAAAGAGGAAAACTTTCTTTGGTTGTAATAAAAAAGGCTCTAAAACTATTGGAATGATTTTAAAAATTCTTTCACCATACGAAAGCTACATCATCCACGAGTAACGAGTAATTATTATTATTTTAATATTTATTAATATAATTATTATATAAAAAATGTCGCGTTGCGGGCCACGCTTTCGTCTATCGTCTATGTATTGTAATATATCGCATGTTCATAGTTTCTATACACAAAATAAAGGTTAAATTTATTCACCATGATGAGCTTGTAGAATCCTTACAAGTAATATAAATAGTATTAGTGGCCATCCCTCTTTAACCCTTGTTTCCGACTCATTACCCGCTGTCCCCTCAAACGCTTAGTAAGCGCTCTCAGATATAGTGGAGCGATTTGGGACTTTTTATTTTTAGAAAATAAGATTGAAATAGATGCCTAATTTATTAGGAACATGTATTCAATCTTTAATTTGGAACATGTATTCTTTAAAATGTTGATATAAAAAGTGTGTTCTAATAATATTAATCAGGATCAATTTTAGCGTTTTAGATAAAGTGTTTTGTGGAATAAATATGGATATACCTAATTGGAATTGGTAATTTGTTTTAACTCATACAATGAATAGTCTGGATATAAATGCAGGTTTTTTGCAAAACTGGAGAGAGGAAAAGGGATTAGAACGAATGAAAATGGTGTAGGTTTGAGATCTAAGCCCCAGTCTTCTAGAAAACCAGCCAGTTTTGCCCAACCTTTTTTTTAATGTTACAACAGGCTAGTGGAGCATGCGGTTCACCTGATGTTAAGTGACTGACCGCAGCCCATGAACATCTTCAAACATTCAAGTGTCACAGACGTCTTGCCTGCTCAAAGGAAAGGGGCCACCTCCCTTTCCTTTAAGGAGAGGATGAATGATGGGAAATTGGGAAAGGAGTAGAACATTATGGGAGAGGAATGGGATAGGAATACTGGCCTCCGGACTCCTGCTCACCGTACGGTACACAATGCAACACCACTTCACGCTGATCTTCTGGGAGGGTTCATTGGGAGGGCGGTAATTTTATTGGCCCAATGGTGCAATGCCCGGCTTCCACTCTTTTATTGCTGAAGATGTTGTGCAGCCGAATTACCCTTTGTTGTCTTACGTTATATATAACACTAAAATTATTCTTTTATCTCTGATAAAATTATGTCAAATAGCCATTATTCTTCAACGCATTTACTTTCCATGCCTCTTCAGGAAGGACGCAGCTGCGTAAGGTCCCTTTGGACACATTTCAGAAATAAATGGCGCTGGGAAAGCTTGCGTACTCTGTGCATCATTTCATTTTGGAAGGTAATAGATATTCCTGGAATCTGTTAAATGAAATACTCGTGTTTGAAGAGAAAACAAGTCTTTTATTGTGTCTGCTCGTATGTACTCGTGAAATAATATTTAGACGCGTTAAGAAGAATAGCGAGATATATAAACAAAATTGAAGGTTTTGTATCTATTATTCATTAAAAACTCTCTCTCTCTCTTTCCTCCCTACAATATCTTTGATGATTTAAGCATGTCTATCACTTATCTTGGTTCCATAGTAAAAGCTTTGCTTAGTTTGTTAGTTTAGATGGTGTAGTGTTAAATGACCCTAAAAATAAAATACTTTTTAAAGGATTTAAAACGCCCGTGACCGCCCTTGCTGTAAAGTGCTCCGAACGTCGGGTTGTAAAATAATGTATAATAAACCGCATTTTAAATCCTTTATAAAGTATTATATTTATTAGGAAAGTACTCGCGTTAAAACAAACACAAGAAAATACTATGTTACACTCTGTAGTTTCTTCTAAGTTTAAGGCCTTGGTTGGAATTAATTTAGGAGGATATTATCTATTTCTCTTCTAACAATAAAAATCTACGTTCGTCTATATTTAATAAAAAGTTCTATAAGGACATCGCAAGATCCTAGGATGTATAATAGAACAAGACTGAAATTCTCAAAGGAACAACTAATTACTAGAACTGGTTGCAATGTCCTTATTATATGTAACTAGCATTATACATTTACATCTCTGTGCCTTGGAGCACTTGTATTTAAACTAAGGCTTGGACTGTCTTGTAAGGACGAATTTTAATGTATTGTACGTATCCTACTAATATTATTTATTTTATTTTATTAAGGTCCATCAACAACATACATTACATTCTTAATTCTTAATTAATCTTAAAATTTGTGGTACATGTGTCAATTATCAAACAACCAGTTGGACAACTAGTTGATCGATTGATCGAGGTGTACTCAGCATTGATGGGATTCATTTACTAGATGGGCGAAGAGGCTGTGCAGCCTAGGTAAAAAGTTATACAAACAAAAAAAAGGAAAATTTAACAAACAAAACAATAAATAGCTGTAAAGCGTTATTAATTATTAAAACACATTATTATAAATGTGTAATTGTGGATGCTTGATTCTTACCTTGGAACGTGTAGGCGTAATATTATTCCGCATTTTTTTTAATTTTTAGAAGAAAGAAAAGGAATTTTGCCATGGGTAAGCTACATAATAAACGGAAAACCAAAATTAAATGAACACTAAATAGTTTTAATCAGTAAAACTTCGCTGTACAGAAACCGTCCTTGAATACATAATGAGTGCATCGACTTTCAAAATGTCTTCAAGAAAACATGCAGGAGAAATTAAATGTAAACTTTATATTTCGTTGTCTTAGTTTCGTAGAAAATACTGAACATTTAAGAAATCTTTTTAATCTTTATATTTTCTTTTTTGAATACTAAAAGTAACCATTATTTGTTTTGTTTGGGTTAGTTGTTTAATTGGATGAGGTATCTAAGGCCTGGTACTTATAAACGACGGAACGTCATAGTATAACAGATACGAATCGTTTTCACTAACGAGCGGTTATAATCAACCAATCCGAAACAAGTTTGGGTTGTAATGTTAACGCCACGTTTATTATAGATACGCTTAAAACTTACGCTAAGCACGATATTGAACTATCCGTTAGTAAAACGACTTATTTTATTATTATAGTAACTGAGAATTTTTGTTAAAATTTTGTTTCATGTGTCACGTATAATAATATCTAATTCAATTATATTGTATTTAAACGATACTACATCTGCTTATTTTATCCATGCGGTCGGATGCTAATCATGTAGTACATACTGTTCAATTTCTATTATTTTACCTAAAACTACGAACATTTCCTACTATTCTGCATAAACTACACTGAATACGATATGATACCAACAAACTAAAGAAAAAATATGTCTACTCAAAAGCTTTTTTATCTAGCTGAATAAATCAATGTTTAATAAAAAACAATTGAAATTGTATACCAGTTTATGGTGTACGAGAAAAAAACAACAGCAATGAACGTAATAATTAAATTTTCAAAGCATTTATGAGTTATCGCGGATTTCTCGTGATAATTGTTTCGTTTGTTTTGGGTTATGTAATTTTTACTTTATACTAGCTTTCCGCCAGCGGCTTCGCTCGCGTGGACCCGGTAATTATTCGATTTTTCTCGCCGTAAAAACCATGCTTGAACTTCAACGAACATTTAAAAAAAAGAATTGTCCAAATTGGTCCAGTGGTTGTTGAGTTTTGCGCTTACCAACACATTTTCGAATCATTTTTATATATAAGATTTAGGGATAACAGGAAACACACGTGGGTTTTGAACGATAATTAGATTTTGAACGATATCTTTATAGTTGTCAAATCAATGTCTTCTTTTGAGTCTTGGTATACATAAAAATGTGGTGTTCACAATAACATATAGGCTCTTTTTAATCCCGGAGTTGCTGAAAAGTTACGTGGGTAAGACCATGGGGCGCGGCTAGTTGTTTATATTCTTCACATAGAATCTCTTAAATATCTATAAATCCTACACGTCCCTATGTCCAACAAAAACCATAATGAAAAACTGAAAGTTCAATAAAATCGGATAAGCAATTATACCACGGATAACAATTAAGGCCGACCGAATGTATTAATTAAACAGATCAAACAACCAGTTGGACAACTTGTTGATCGATTTGTCGACGTCTTAATCTTTTCATATACAATATCTGAATAAGTCTTACATCGTTATTTTACAAAAAATTCCTTAAAAATATCAATAAACATAGTATTACTTACTCGACAAATTACAGATATATTGATTTTATATTTCCCAGAATCATTTGATTACAAAACATACATTATTCATCGCCAACACACTGTTTATAGTTTGGCGATCGTTTATTTAGGTGCATAGATGTGTAAAAAAAAATAAATAAAAAAGATTTCTCGAGAATTACACCTGAATAAAACATTTCATAAATATTAATAACTACTTAGTGAACAGTTTTAGAGTTTTTTTATACCATTTTTCATTAAGAAAAAATTTAATCACGTATAAAATACGTTACATACCGAAGAATCCTACGCATATATTCATTCTGCCATATTAAATAGCTGAAAGTTCAATAAAATCGGAATTGCAATTACATCACCAATAACAATTAAGGCCGACCGACTATGTTGTTAAGTATAGACATAGCCAAAATACAGAAGGTACAGCGATGCCACCCAAGATTTTCCCGATCATCGCTGTCGCAACAAGGCACACCTGTGGACCGTACGTGGAACTGATTTCGCAACATCCCCGGGCCCGCAGGTGGTTCGAGCGTCCCATCGTCTAGACACTTATTGCCCCGACTCCGAACGGGAAGCACTTAATTAAGTTTAGATTTTAATTTTATTTGTAATATTTCCTTATGTGAAATAAATTAATTTCATAAGTAAATTTCGGTTTTTTTTGCGCCTTCGCGTTCCGGGCAATTTAATTATGTACTAATTAAACGGGGTCTAACGATCAGTTGGTCAACTTGTTGGTGGATTAGTTGTCTTAGTCTTGACATTATTTAAATATTCAAGTATCCTCAAATTTTAGAATCAGTTACTTATATTATTTAAAGAAAAAAAACAATGTTATTTGCAAATATAAATCTACAGATGATAGAACGATTGAATCAACGTCTTACGGCCGTTTTCAATAATGTATCAAAGGTTATAGATAGGTTGTAATCTCAGATTAAATGACATTTGATTGTCAAAAGTCATAACAAAAGCTATCCGTCGACAACATATTGGAATCAAAGTAAGTGCAAATAGATAGATTTGCTTAACTTTAGTAAGCAAAACAAGGGATAATAAATAGAATATTGAAAATGGCCGTTATACATCCAAAGATCCTTATATTGATATTATATTGAATAATTCCACATTAAATAGCTAAAAGTACAATAAAATCGAAATTGCAATTACTTAATTAATAGCAATTAAGGCTCTGACCGACTATGTACAAATTAAACAAGGGTCTAAATACCAATAAACGATAGTTCAGATTGCTGGTCGATTTGTTGACGTCTTTGTGACTTGAGTTACCAATCGTACTATACTATAGTATTGTACTATATGTATATCGGGAAAGCGTACTATATACTGTTGAAGAAAAATATCTATCTATATCCTTGCTTTCTCTCTATTTGGGGTCAGCCCACGTAATATGAGTCTTGAGGTTTTAGCCTCATATTTGGCTGAGTGGTTATCCTTTTTTTTAAAAACAACGCCACTTTCTTATTATTAATGTATTTTTGACTTGTATATATTTATTTTTTGTAATGTCTGTGTTGTTGTGGTGATGTTTTTTAAAAATAAACTAAATTCTTTCTTTCTTTCTTTAATTTTCTTAATACACTTGAGCCATTATGTACGGTTTTGTGCCACTTCGGGCACGAGGCTCAGTCAACATGTCATCTTTTATGGTCTTCATCCATGTCATCGGTGGGCGACCTTTTTTGCCATAATTGGCATTTTAGAGTCGCAGAGAACACCTGAAAGTGACTTCCATTTTAGCCAGCCTTACTTACTTACTTACTTAATCAGCCCGGTGGCACCAAGAGTTGGGTATAGGCCTCTTCATGTGCACACCAGTTCACTCTGTCTCGCGCTGTGCGCATCCATTTTTTTGCCTAAAATCTTGACTTGTCGTCTACCTTTACCTTTGTTTTATTCTCTATGTCTTTTTGAGGATATATGTGACTGTTGAAGAAAAATAGAGTACGCAAAAATACTATATTTTTAACATCGGAATTTAAGATTTTCATCAGCTTTAAAGATTACATTTATCACCTAAATTATAAAGTAAAGGTCCAACTCATCCTGATGAAGGACCTCCGAAACGGTCCAAAACTGTTGGGCTATACCGAATAAATAAGTAGTGAGTATAAACCGTGTAGACTATTTAAAATTATACGATGGCTCGCTTATCGTTAAACAATTATAAACAATTACCTAAATTATGTAGTTGAATGAGGATACTTATCGATGATTTCATAAACAATTTAATTAAAATATAATATTGAAATATAAATAAAAATCTAAATAAATATAAATAAAGAGATCCGAGTGGAGGAGAAAAAGAGAGGCTTTTGTCCAGCAGTGGGACACAAATGGCTTAAAATAAATCTATATATATAAAAATGAATTGCTGTTCGTTAGTCTCGCTAAAACTCGAGAACGGCTGAACGGATTTATATTATCTTGGTCTTGAATTATTCGTGGAGGTCTAGGGAAGGTTTAAAAGGTGAGAAAAATTCGAATAATTGCCGGGAATTGCCGGGTCCACGCGAGCGAAGCCGCGGGCGGAAAGCTAGTAATACATAAAAATTACATGAAAGAAAAAATGTAGTTAAAATAATAATTGAATTATAATTAAATTAAACATAAAATATATATATTTTTTTAATTGAATCAAAATTGGTCACTTTTCAGCTAAACTGCTAACCAATAAATTCAGTAACACGCATACAAAACTTTTTAAGAATTTGGATTAGAATTTGACTATATTTCCAAAATGATTAAAAATACTTTTAATAAGTAAAAAAAGGACTTTTAACCGTTCTTTTAAGATTTCCATACACTCTTTTTCAATAAAAACACATGGCGTTGAAATTGTTCCGCTTGTAAGTCGGAACATAATAAGATTAAAAACTCTTTGGTGCAAGTTTTAGAAACTTTATTGGTTCCAATCAGACGCCCGGAGGCGCACTTAAAAGCACTCAAAAAGTAGTTTTCCTTGGATGGGGGCATGTAATACAGTGCTAGTCTGTTTTTTAGGGTTCCTTACGGTAAACATAATAAGCTATTGTTAAGTCTCTGCTATCTGTCTGTTAACAGGCTGTATCTCATAAACCGTGCTTTTTAGAAAGTTGAAATTTTCACAAATTATGTATTTTCATTACCGGTATAATAAATATAAACAATATCAAAAGTAAATTTTCTTAAATGACGAAAAACAGTTTATTTTTAGGGTTCCTTAGTCCACCTTAAAGGTAAAAACGGGCTCATTACAAATCATTCGGTGCCTGTCTGTCACCAGACTGTATAATAAACCGTGATAGCTAGATCCGTATCCGTTGCTACTATAATAAAAAATGCTCAAAATAAAAAAATAAATATTAAAGGTCATAAGATCGGACCCTATAATATTATTTTATTACCCCTATATAAATGATAGTACCTCCGGAACCCTTTCTGCGCGAGTCCGTCTCGCACTTGGCCAGTTTTTATTAATCATAAATAGATATAGACATGAAATTTATTTAATACTAGTTGTGCCTCGCGGTTTTACCTGCGTACATCTGTTTTGCCCGTGCGATTTGATCATCTTTTCTTATCGGATGCTTTCATAACATCTACCTAAATGCCAAATCCGTCCAGCGGTTTTGGACTGTGCGTTGCTAAATCACTATGTCAGTCAGTCAGTTACCTAAGAAAAGACAAAATTAATTTATTAAAAATTACTTTATACTTATGATTTAAGGTCGATTTTTGTGTATTTCATACTGCATAAGCCGATCCCTGCATATCGAGAGGCTACAGCGCAAAAATTAAATCTTTTATTTTGCTTGCATGATATTGGCTGTACAAAGCAATTGAAACTTTAAACTACCCCCGTTAGAAGTTAATTTCCTCTTGCGGCTTGCTACTGTTATGGTAATAACTTCGTGAAATTAAACACGTTATTTAATTCCCTTTCAACGCTTCACTGTTCTGAGAATTGTGTTTTTAATCGAATATTTTTATTCAATGAAATTGTATAAAATTATTTTTGTTAAATTGTAGGTGCAGGAAACATTACACTAGTGGAACTTTCTACGTGTCAGGTATAAAAAAGCCGTGCTACTCACTAGCTAAGTCAGTTCCATGTCGGGGTATAATAGGAGAGGTATCATACTAGTTTTCATGTGGCCTCAAAAACCTCCCCAAAGATGGTAGGACCATTTTTTGTGAGTTTCTCTCGGAATATAATCTATATAGAATATATGTCTAGCTAGGATGGCAGAGACTGAGATAGAATAAACAACTCTATCACTGTAAAAGAGAACCAAATAAAGATTTTTTTTATTTATATATAGACATTAGATCTCTTTCAGACAACCACCTATATCTATACATATAATAAAACAGTACGGACCATTTCTGTACATAGAATATTTTTCAAAAAGAGTAATTGGTATGCAATATGTATGTTCTATAGATACCAAAACCATGGTTAGAATTTTTTTTTCTGTTTGTCTGTTTGTCTATCTGTTTATCTGTTTGTATGTGCGTCAATCACGTAATAACCACTGGGCAGATTTTGATAAAATTTTACGTGATGATAGACTAATATTAGGTGCAATTGACTGCCTCGTTGGTCTAGTGGTTGCATCTTTGACTACAGATCGAGAGGTCTCGGGTTCGATTCCCGGGTGGGGCCATAAAAAAAAATGTTATTGAGATTTTCTAAAAAAGTCTCAATAGCAGCCCCAAGTCTGGAAGTTGGCGGTGTTGGAACACCCCCGTGCCTCGGAGAGCACGTAAAGCCGTCGGTCCTGCGCCAAATCTCTCTCCGGTCGTGTCGGTCTGCCGTCCCATCGGATTATGAGGGTGAAGGAATAGAGAGTGCACCTGTGTTTGCGCATATACTTGTGCACTATAATATCTCCTGCGTACCTGGCTGATCTCTGATGAGATTGGCCACCATGACCGCTGTCGGTCGGGGAGGCATTATTTATTAGGTGCAACTTATAGGCTATATTTTATTTGAAAAAAATATTTTTAAGGGTGGCTTTCCAAACACGTAAACGGAGGGTAAAAAATAAATTCGCGAATACATAATTAAATGAGGTGTCATTAGATAGGTCTTTAAAAATGAAATAGAGGTTTCTAAATGCGTTTTTTGCTAACATACATATTTTTTGAGATATAGGTTTCTAAAATCGTGAAAATGTCATACCACGTGACAATGTGAGATTTTGGTTCAGTTGCGGACATACCTTTTTATACTCTTAACGTATAGATTAAGACGTTAAAACACTCAATAAATTCTCAAAAACCTTAAAAAAATGACTAACTCTCCGCCCGCGGCTTGCCTCGCTTGGGCAACAATTTATATTTTTTGAAGAGGTGCGCGCACTATGAGATTTTGGTGAAACCTATTTCCATAGAAAATGATGAAAAAAGTAGGTAATAAATAGACATGCGCATATTCCTGTGACCGTAATTTTTTAAACTTTTGTTGTGCGCCTCTAAAAATACAGAAATTAGTAGCCCACGCGTGCGAATCCGCGGGCGGAAAGCTAGTCTATACATATAATAAAACAGTAATCGAACCATTTCTGTACATTGAATATTTTTCAAAAAGAGTAAGTGGTATGCAATATGTATGTCCTATAGATACCAAAACCATGATTAATTTTTTTTTTCTGTTTTTCTGTTTATCTGTTTATCTGTTTGTATGTGCGTCAATCACGTAATAACCACTGGGCAGATTTTTATAATATTTCACATGCTGATAAACCAATATTAGGTGCAACTTATAGGCTACATTTTATTTGGAAAAAATATTTTTAGGTGTGGCTCTCCATACATGTAAACGGAGGGTAAAAAAATGAATTCGCGAATACATCATTAAATGAGGTATCATTGGATAGGTCTTTAAAAATGAAATAGAGGTTTCTAAATGCGTTTTTTGCTAAAATAAATATTTTTCGAGATATATGTTAAAATACTGAATAAATTCTCAAAAACCTTTAAAAAATAGCTAACTCTCCACCCGCGGCTTTGCTCGCATGGGTACTATTTTCTGTATTCTTAAGAGAAGCGCCCACTGTGAGATTTTAGTCAAACCTATTTCCATAGAAAATTATTAAAAAAACCATAGACATGCGCATATATCAGTGGTCCTGCGACGTCCTGCGACCATACACTTTTTAAGCTTTTGTTGTGCGCCTCTAAAAAATACAGAAATTAGTAGCCCACGCAGGCGAAGCCGCGGGCGGAAAGCTAGTTACAAAATAAGAGAAGGATTGTGGGTAGTTGAAGAATTCTAGAAACAATTTTTCAACTAGATACCGGTCCGCGTAAAACTCGTTAATTTTTAATTCCTTATTCCGCAGATACATTCGCTAAATAATAAATTGCATTAGCGGCCAAGCGCGAGTTGGTGTCAAAAGTTAAATGAACTTTTGGTTTGCAATTCCGGAGAACTCGCGATGTTATCCTTCTGGTTAGAACAGTAAACAGTGGCCAGATATAAAGAACGCGAGGCTGAAATATCTGTAACTTCATTTTCAAATATTTGTGGGTTATTTGCAGACGACATATTTACGACTTTTTTAGATACGTATTTTTATGATTGCGAATAAGGCAGTTTTGATGCGTTTGGCCATACTATATGTACTACATAAAATAAAGGTAGTATAATAATAATATAGCGGTCATTATGACCTATCTTAACAGATGTCAACCAACGCAGTAGATTTTATAGTCCATAGGAGCTTTGCCCAATCGTACAATACTCGGTTCCAACTCCTTTATAGCTAAAGATGTTATGCAGTAGAATTACCCTCTGCCGCCTCTTAACAAGAAATAGGATGACGACACATGTCTTCTAACACGTCACTAATAATTGCCCGTTTTCAAAGTTCCGAAATAACCCAAGTTTTTTGGTAATATTTTAACCTATAAACTAGGGTTTTTAATGAAAGACTCTGTACTAAGCAAAGGTAGTCCATATACTATTTTGGCTACAGTTTTCACTGTCAATTTATTTCTTACTATATTCGAGTTCACCAAATCACAATATTTCTTCAGTCATCGCACCCTTAAAAAGCCCGAAGTTGCAAACTAATAAAAATACATTTTTCCGGCAAAGAAAGTGAATGTGGCATGTGTTGCGACTGTTACATATGGCCGCGGTTGGAGTAATCTCCTGTCATAAAATGTTTGCTATCCAACAATATTTTATTCATATTTCTTGGGAATTTCGTTTTGTGGTATAATGCAGGGATGGTTTGAGGGTCATTTCGTGATTTTTTTTAAGGTATGGGATTTTATTTGAAGAAAAATTAAAGACTCATTGATTAAATAGAGGGAGATAATTTTATTCTCAGTCAGGTGAAAAAAAGTGAGGAGCGTTTGCAACATTGAATTGTTCAGTATGGAATATGCAACTATTATGCAGCTGAAATGTTTTTTGTTTGTTAGCTTAGCGCTAATATTCAAAGCCACCGAAAGGATTTGTAAAGTTCACAAGGTGTCATATTATTCATTATGCTTCTTTATGAATACGGACGAAACCGCGAGGCATTGTTAGTACTTGTTACTATAGAAAGCACTCTTATGCGGATGCAGGCTTGATGGTATAAGGATATCCTTGTTTTATTTAAAACTAGCTGCTGTCCATAGCCTTGCTATCGTAAGATAGTAACCAAAATATCGAAAAGTATCCTAAAAAAGTAATCTACCTTATAAATCAGCTTATACTTGGACAACATTTTGTGCAGAGATTGTTTGAAACCCGAAGAAATACATAGGATAGCTTTTATCCCGAAAATCCCACGGGTACGGGAAAAATACGCGGGTGAAACCGCGGGGCACGGCGAGTTTCATACACACAGTTGTATCGTGAGTATTTTAAATAAGAAGTAATAACTTCAAGAAAGAAGAAATAAGAAGTAATAACAATATTGAATTAATGCAAAGCCTCTGTTTAAAAGCTGGTTACATATGATTTTCATATTACAGATAACTAAAACGTCGCTAAATGCTATTGGTGTTTTGTGTTTGGGTGTTAAATTGGATTTTGCATTATTTCGATATCGCTGAAAACATACTGGAACCGATGTTGTGTTTTCACGTTGCTGTTACTTTATTGTACTTCCTCAGTAGGTAATTAAAATGTAATGTATTGACATAGTGAAGTGAAGCCTCAGAGTTAATATGGCCTGTCGAGTTTATTTACTCTAATATTATAAAGAGGAAAACTTTGGTTGGTTGTAATGAATAGGCTCATAAACTACTGGATCGATTTTAAAAGTTCTCCCACCATTCGAAAGCTACATTGTAGACGAGTAACATAGGCTCTATTTTATAGGCTAAAGGCAAATAGTTTAGACGTAAGATAACTTCGAAGATGAGCGAAATTAGTTTGGGTTACGCGGATAGTTGCTGTCAGAGGCGTATTTCATATGAATATACCCAAGTGTGGTATCAAATTAATGGTCTTGATTTATACATTAGTATGAAATTGGTGGAAATAGAGAAAGTTTAAAAAATCTTAGCATTTTTGGGCTAATTACTGGTATGCATATTTTATGACGTAATGAATGAATTGATAACACAATAATTACTATTCAGCTCGAGTGGTAGTCGATTATTAAGCTGCCTCTCTTGTTCAAAGCTTTCGTGTCTATTCAACTTTGCTAATTTTGAGAAATTGAGAGAGAGTGGTTAAAGAGAGCATCGAATTCAAATACAAATCGTTGTTTCTTTTTTCCCTTATAGCTGCAAAGCATGTAAAAAAATCTAATGTTGAGGCATTCATGTAGTGAAGTTTACTCAAAAATGCAGCGGATTTTATTCAATTTAGGGCCTGTATGTTTGGTGACGTAATGAACAAATCGGTGACGTCACTACTTACAATTCAGTTCGATTGGCAGTTGATTGTTAACCGTCCCTCGCGGTTAAAGCTTTTGTTTTGTGTAATACGCATTTGAATTCAAATTGTCACTTCATATCTCACTAATATGGGAATTGTTATATCGTTTATTAAATATTTAAGTGACTGTTAATTGCAATATGTATGTAACTACGTTGTATTACAAATCTGTAATTTATTGGCCATAGATTAGTAATTAGCGAGTTTTATGTTGTTATTAAACCATTCTCAAGTTATCCTTGGACAAACATTAATTTTTTTGACTCTGTCTTTGTAACCCCTCTTCCGATTTCGCTCATCTTTGAACTTGACATTTTTCTTTGATGGGAAGCCATTAAACTAAAAGAAGAAGAAGAAGAACTTGACATTTTTTTGTCTTAACTATTTGCCTATGAAATTAAATCAAGATAAGATTAACAATACTCAAGTTATCGTCGAACAAAGTATTTCATACTTACAACATATGTTAAATTGATACAATTCGTTTTGTGGAAAATCGTATAATGAACATGTTTTATAATAATTAAATTTATCACAATACTCAATAACTTGCGCTCTCATGATAATTGCATTTTCTTTCTACCACGCCGAAAAACAACAGAGAGTCCAAACGCGTGGCAATCCGCATTGGCCAATCACAATGCCGGATTGCCTTTTAATCGTCGAACTTGCAATAGTTATTTAAGGCAGGTTACTGAAAAAAAAGGTTTCAATGTATATTTAAGAAAACATATTAATAATTAAAGCAAAATTGCTAACACATACAACCGCCCGGCCTCGACTCTGAGACCATGTTTCGCACTACACTTGTTTAAAGTTTGAGTTATTATTTTACACTTATTATGCATGCAAAATTACAATATTTTTATGTAAGGTTTTGAAGAGCTATTTAGAAACTCATCTAAATACTGTTTTCATAATAAACGTTATATAAACAGCATAACATTTGGTATTTGTTTAGGACCCGGAACCTCGGGTTAGCTTCTAATCTTGATAAAAATTTCCATTTATTAACTAGAAGAACGGCTGAATTATTAGTTAAAGGTAATGAGCAAAGAATAACCAGGCTGGGTGAAAGATTTAATAAAACAAAAAAAGAGGGAAAAAAATAAATAAAAAATAAGACAAAATAAATGGATGAAGATATACATATATGTATAATATTAATTGATAAATATGTATGTACATATATAAGTATATATATTATATTACATTTATATATATATATATATATATATATATTATTACACTACTTATATATTATACTACTCCTAATTAAAAGCAATAAAATTAAGGGGGAAAAGCAATAAAATTGGGGCAAGTCTGATGTAGAGAGGGAGTGAGTTCCATAATCTTATTGCAGTTGCGGTATAGGAATTACTGAAAAAATTAGTGCGTTACGAGGGCACACTCAAGATGGGCCTATCCGCTGAACGCGGGCTTTGTCGGCCTTTGTTGTACATTTCGCCTCTTCTTTATTTTGGAACTTTTATAAAAGTACATGCCAGTCCCATACCTTAAAGTTCTCATACATTACATCTTATTCTATCACAATCCATAATAAATCTTATAAAATAAACTTATTATCTACCGGTAACTTTAACAAGTTAAACTGTAGTGTAAGTATATATTGTAAGCAAGTAAGTATAAAAGTGTCATTTCAGCAATTTACATGAAATATGTAGTTTTCTTTATAATTAGTGCACTCTAATATAAGACTTAAAGACTAAAGGTTTCATTTTTAATTTCCGAAGTTCCAATATTACAAAACATAAAACCTACTTCCTATACAATAAGGGTTGAAAACGCTCTACGATCTGACTCAAACCAAGCACATTCCTTGATCAAATGCTGACATAGCGTCTCTTGAAGGCCGCAAGATCGAAAATTCAGCAGGTTTACTCTTGTGGCGACATGCGGGTTACCTGAGAAATTTAGCAAGATCAGATCAACCATACTTCAATTATCCTTGGAGTTATCTTTGTAGATACCCCTCCCTCCTCCCCTAATTAGGCTCATTTTATTTATTTATTAGGTTTGCCAACGTTTGTGTATATGAAAAAAGACACATTTACTATCACAATATACATAAAATAATGCTACAAACACTTACAGACAAACACAACATGCACAATATAATGGTAACTTGACATATGATTTAGTTAAAACTCGACATTTTTCGGATAAACAATACTCAAGTTATTGTCGGACAAGGCATTCCATAATTACATACAAACAAACATACAATCGGACATCAGAGATGGCATATAGCTGTGCCCCGGGTGTCACCCGCGTATATCTTTCGTAACCGTGGCATTTCTGGGTTAAGAGCTATTCTATCCTTACTCGGGTTTCATAAAGTTTCTGGACCAAATTTCATTCAATTTGGTTCAGTGGTTAAGGCGTGAAGTAGAGTCAGATATATAGACAAACAGAGTTCTTTTCGCATTGATAATATTAGTAAGGATTATAAGGCAAAATAAAATATTGTATTTGATTACTCTACAGGTTCCATGGTATACGGTTTATCATTTATTATTAACAAGCTCACTTTTCGTGAGTGCCTCCTTTTGACTAGACGCCCAACATTTTTATTTACAGTATTGTTGGTAAACGGTAGCAAGGATAAAATATTTCGATTTAATGAAAAAAAAATTAATCATCGATTTTTTTTCTCTGTTAATTATTAACATAATCTTTTTGCGTGTAGCAGGGACACTACTGTAATGGGATCATACATTAGATTAACAACTTTAGTACAATAATTCCAGAACATATCTCATGACCATTTACCTCTCCTAATTAGAGTTAAAATTCAATTACTTTCGGTTCAGCCATCCAATACCTCCACACATACTCAAGTACGTGGAATTGTGCCAGACCACAAAACGATTCCGACATGAAATGCAGGAACAAAGGTTTCTGACCTTTTAGAGAATGGCGAAAATGCTTTTAAATAAAGAAAAAAAAGTACTCACAGTTTTATGTTTTGAGAGCATTGGATTTATGAATGAACGAAAAAAAAGGATTAAAATATTTATTTTTTAAAAATATGATACATAATGTATATACATGAATATTGGGTTTATGAATGAACGAAAGAAAAAGAAAGAAGGAAAAAAATTGATACATGAATATTGGGTTTATGAATGAACGGAAAAAAAAAGAAAAAAATATTTATTTCTAAGAAATATGATATGTCATAAAAAATATGTTTGGGAATATTCATATTTTTTACGATTTGAGAACCGCACTGCGTGTATGAATGAATGGAAAAAATGCACATATCCTAAAAAAAATATGTTTTGGGATAAACATGTTTTATGATTTAAATACCGCATTGGGTCTATGGAGGAATGAATGAAGAAAAATGCGTATATAAAACATTTGTGTTAAATTCGGGTCTACTAAAGCCTACTAAAAGCTTTGCTTAGTTTGCCACTAGATGGCGTTGTTTTAAACGTCCAGTAATAAATATCCTGAGTGCACAAGCGTTTAACCGAAAAGGTGTGGGTTCGAATATCGATGGGGAGAAAAAATCTCAATCCAGCACAATATAGGAGATTGATGAATTGTTCTCAAGGGAAAAAGAAATGAATGGCAAATTCGCCTTATTGTAATAAGGAAATGGGACTCCACTTTTTATATCATAAAGACAAGGAAATGGTTTACGCCACGGATCAGAGAATAAAAGGCAGGTAAGGAAGACTGAAGTGACGCTTTTACTCTCTAATTAATACTATATTAATAATAGGTCCTCTGACTGATTTCGGCCATGGTGGCAAATCTTAACGGACACTAGCCAGCTGCGCAGGAGATATTATAGTGCACAAGTGTACGTGCGAATACAGGTGGCCTCACTCGGGATTCGAGCCCGAGACCCTTCGATCTGTAGTCAAAGATGCAACCACTAAACCAACGAGGCAGGTAATTATAGAATGGAAGTGTAGAGTAGGATTTCCGGGATTAAAGCTATCCTATGTTCTTACTCGGGTTCCAAACAATCTCTGTACAAAATTTCATCCTGTTCCGTTCAGTGGTTTAGGCGTGAAGAAGGCATACAGACAGAGGTACAAACAAGTTTTCCTCTTTATAATCCGTTCTGTATTTGCGGCATAATTGACGTACAAACAAATATCTAAACATCACAACATTTATAATATTAGTATAATCGTGCATTGCGCTTTCTATATCTATACTCGAAGTCAGAGTTCCCCAAACTTTTTTGTGTCGTAGACCCTTTACCATGTTTTTCCGTGTTGCGTAGACCTCCTACTTACCTTATTTATGTGTTGAGATCCATCCATCGTAGATCCCGTTTTCATTTCATGGATCCCTAATTTTTTTTAAACTAAATTAACTGTCACCTACCCTAAATTTAATTTTTTCGTGAAGAATACCCCTTGCAGGTCGTCATAGACCCCTAGGGATATAGACCACTGGGAATCACTGCTCTAAGTGCTAGATATATTACAGTTGACTTAATCTTAGTGATATATCCCTAAGGAACGATGAGGTAATTGCCGTCGTCCGTGGGTTGGCCACTGCTTGATTTATTGTGTTATTTAATGGGGATTAAATAGACCTGATATTATTTTTGGAATATCCGATATCGATTGAAAGAAAGAAAGAAAGTTTATTCCATACACAAGCAATATCAATAAATACCAAACATAGAGAAAAATACAGACAATGAAAGTAAAATGAGAAGGAAAGAAAATACAATGCATGATAATAACAACTATTATAGATAAAATAATAATAATTAAAAGTATTGAAAGTTTGGTTTGGGAAGTTTTTATAATAAACCGCTTTCAGAATCATTTTTATTCTGTGGAAAATAATCACGCTAAAATAAACACTATTAGTATTTTAACCGACTTTAAAAAAAGGAAGAGGTTATCAATTCGACCGTATTTTTTAAAATAACGTTTTGCAAAAAATACAACCGACTTCCTCACTCTACAATGAAGAAAATTACTTTTATATTTTATTTTTGTTGAAATCTATACAAAGTCGGTGCCTTTATCTATTTTCAATTTAACAAGATTTTGCTGTAGGTATATTATGGTATAAAAGTTTCATCTTTCATTCGCTGAGGAGAGTTGCTTTTATTATTTTTTTAAGTGTTATAAAAGGCAAGCGAGGCATACGCTTCACCTGATGTTAAGTGACAGACCACGGCCCATGAACATCTGCAACATAAAAGTTTCTGAGATGCCTTGCCGGTTTGAAGGTACGTGAGGGGATTAGGAGAGGATTAATGATAGGAAGTTGGGAGGGAAGTTAAAAGTGGGTGGGATAGGAATGAAACTGGAATACAGGCCTCCGGCAACCGCAAACTGTACGAAACACAGTGCAACACTGCTTCACGCCGGTGTTCTGCTGGAGGGTGGTACTTTCACCGGTGCGAGCTTGGCCCAAACCTGCTCGGCTCCCATTTTTTTATTGCTGAGATGTTGTGCAGCAGAACTACCCTTTGTCGTCTCTTACGACACACATAGAACCATGGGTAGAAATGTGGTGGTGACACACCTATTCTAACCCGTCGCCACACGGGTGATGGGTTGGGACGGTAAAACAAAGTGCTTAATTTTTTACAATAACATCTATAAAAATTTTAATAACACAAGGTAATTAACTCAAACACGAGTTGCATAATGGTGGAAGTAATCCTTAAACACCGCCGACGTTAAAAGGCTCATAAAGTGCCTTAAAGGGGCCATGAGACCAAACTTTTAGTACGACTAAGTGCCTGAAATTTATCACTTGTACTAACGAGATTATTTGTATGATACAGCACGTTTATAGTGTTCTTAGTTCTCTCTGCCTCGCTTTTTTATTTTATTTTTTTTTTTATTATCACAAACAACAAAAAATCTACACATAATTGAGGTTTGTAGTTATGACCATATACAATAATTGTTTCGTTTAAGGGCCTCTTATGTAGGAGCCCTAAGCTTTTGAAGCGCCTCGCTTCCTCACACCTCGTGCCGCGTTACGAGTTCAACTACGCGCTTGCAAACGACTCGAATCATACAGGGAGCAACGAACTTAGGCTAGCCTAACACTATTCCGTTAAGTCATTTTTGCTTCCAAAATATTTATTTCACACTAGTGATAAAAAAGACTAAGAGGCTAAATATATT
>LQNK01000569.1:411994-422869 GCA_001586405.1 Phoebis sennae | reverse complement strand
TAATAATGGTCTAGTGTTTGCATCTTTGACTACAGATCGATGGTCTCGGGTTGGATTCCAGGGTGAGGCCAAAAAAAATGTTAATGAGATTTTTCTAACAAAAATTCTCAATAGCAGCCCTAAATCTGGAAGTTACTGGTGGCACCTGATCTCTCTCTAGTCGTGTCGGACTGCTGTCCCATCAGATTATGGGAGTAAAGTGATTGACAGTGCACCTGTATTTGCGCACATCCTTGTGCACTATAATATCATATCCTGCGGCTGATCTCTGTTAAGATTGGCCACCACGACCGCTATCGGCATTATTATTAGTGTTCTTAATGTCAAAACCTTGTTGTATTAGCGTTTCTAGTGCGGAACAAAGGAAAAGACGAGTGTATGACCCGATGTTGAGTAATTTTTAGACCTGTGGTAATGGTTAATAAGTGCTATCTTATGAGATTGACAGACAGTCAATTTCGAATGTATAACATGAGTAAGCAAGTATGGATAAGGATTAGTAGAAAAGTACCTAACGCGTTAAAAACGTTAAAACTGTGGAATACAGCAACAGTAAACGAATTTAAATAACCGAGAACGTGCTTTTTTAAATCTTTACGCTCTAGATTACTATGTTTACCTATATCTTCGTTTCTAATTATTTTAGAAATAATTGTTAGAAAAAAATATTTTTGTAAATACAAATGCCGTTCGTGAATTCACCACTACCAAATTAATTTATTTGGTGTTGTGATGATGCTGGAAAAATTAAAGAGGTATCTTGCTCTCTCGTCCTCAATTAATTTAACTTAATATCATATAAGAAGATAATAGGAAGTTACGAGTGAATTTACACAAATAAGGCAAAGCAAGCAACCCGTTAAGCCTTTAATACATTAACAGATGAGTTCGTGGATTACAGCCGTTACGCTAATAAGCTTTTTTAATTATTCAAAATGTGTTTCTTTTCTTAACTCTTGCTTGCTCTTGTCTATGCTCTGCTATTGATGTTTTAAACGACACTGCGCTGTGAAAAAAACTGAACAAAAAGTCATTTAGATTCTAAACAATCTGAAACCACTGCATTCAGCGACGAGTGAAAGAGAACGCGATATCTTTCACGTTTTCAGCTTCAGAATTCAGAATTTCATCAGTTGAAACCGAACCGCCGCGGGGGTAGGACGTGTCGTGGATCCGTAAAAATACGCGCGCTATGCCAGTGAAACTTTTAGTGCTATAAAAGTGTATGTAAATTAGTTATTATAAAGTGTGTGAACGTTTCGTGCCAGAGCGATGAAAATAACCTTAGTGTATTTTGGTCGAGGACAGACGTTAGCCCACTTTGCGTACTGAAATCGGCGTCTCACGTAAGATTTAGTTTTTATAAGCTTCTATTAAATAGGCAGGTGTTATCATTGGCTCAAGGGATATTTATATTCTGTATTGGAAATCTTATTTTAATCTCTTTACGAAACGTGGTGTGAAGTAAAAATAGTATGACTCAATTCGTTGAGCTGTGGTTTGTGTCAGGAGAAAAGTGTATTTGAAAATTTTGTGTTTTTGTGAGCTTTTTATTTGTTATTATTTAGTCTCGATTACATAGATATTTGATTATAGATACGTTTATGTAATACAATACTAAAATGCAGTATAAACAATATTGAATATAGTTTTTCTTAAATGAAATAGAGTTCTTCGATATATTTTTGACAGCTCTGTTATAATATTTTAATGTACTTTAAAATGATACGATTTTATAAATAAATTAAGGAAAATATATTCATTGCCATGAATATTCTAATCAATAACACATTGAATCTCTTTTGAAATAATAAAGTCAAAAATCATTATCTGGCTCATTTTTCGAGACTGCTTGTAAATTATTTATAGGTTTTTTCTTCTTTAATTTAGAGAGCTTTTTGTACACATACAAATGTCGCTCTTACTTATAGTTTCTTATTGAATTGTGCACATAGTGTATTTTTCTTAAATTGAATAAATTAAAATGAATTTCCATCGAGAAGTGGCAATACTTTGAAGTATAACCTCTCTTAACGTAATGTGTGAATGTACTTTTGAGACATTACAGGTTTACATTTAAATTAACTTTAGATATTGCTATCAATTATCTAATATTACTTAATTGTACTTTATACATAGAACAAGGTTTCTTTATCAATCCAAAACCACGTCAAACCGCATATCTCCGGCATTTATGGGACAATTTGGAAAATTCTAGTCGCATTCGAAACACTAGACTTTTGGATTAGAATTTGATTCAAGTTTGATCATTCACTTGGAAGATATTGAATGAATGAATTAATGAAAAAACACTTTAATGTACAACCCAAAATAAAATATACAAGTGGACACAATAAGATTTGATACATGCACATATGGCGGCCTTATGGCTACTGACTCATCTCTTCCAGGCAACCATTTATAGATAGAGAGATATACAAAAAGAAATTTGACAGTAGGTGGCGTAAAGGCTGGAATAACTGATATTCTAGGGAACTCTTCGAAAATTCATAGAACACGCTATAGCTTTATATAAATAGCCATTTAACTCTAACTCAGACTGAATTGTGACTAGCTATGATGCGATAACCCTTCATAGGTCACTGAAAATGGAAAAATAATAACTTTTTGCCAAAAAACTTCCAAAGAGTAAAAAATAGAAAATAATTATTTACTCTTATTTTATCTTTGTTGAAATGTCAAAGTCGGTGCCTTTACCTATTTTCAATTTAACAAGATTTAGCACCGACTTTGTATAGATTTCAACAAAGATTAAGCAAGCGTTTTTCCTACTTTTAACTGTGAGGAATTTAGTTGTATATTTTGGGAAAAGTTATTATTTATATTACGATCATAGTTTATCTATGCATGACATGTGAATTAACTATTTTTGGACTTTCTCGCTTTAAGAAAACTTTTTATTTTTATTTACAAAGCTGCACTTTTGACGTATGTCGTGTTTCTTTTTAGTGTTTAAAATACTCCGTTCACCGGGCAATGGTTTGAAGACATTCGTTTGAATTTATATTTTCAGTCGGGAAATGCCTTAAAAACCATGTGAATAGCTGCCCTGATTACATACAGAATTATATACGGGAGATATATGACATATTTTTGAAGGTTTCGTTGTTATTATCTCTTAAATGTTCCATGTATTTAAGGAGTGGAATAAATGTATGTAATAGAGTTTTTAGCGTGTAAATAATCTTTGATTTAATTATACTGTTTACGGTTTTGTTAATTGATAAATTCTTTTTAACTCAGATTGTTCTTGAATTAATTTTTGAGTTTATTTTATTTAATACTTTTTATCACTGAATAGAATATCTTCCAAGCAAAACGGATTCATCATTGGCAGGGTTATTTGATGTAGTTTATTTGTAAACGATATTTAGTAATTTTAGTGTTTATTTTAACACTAGTATTTTCCATATTGAATAATTTTTTTTAACCAGAAATTTCGAACACTTCTCAGTGAGAGTGGTCACGGGTGACTGAGGTGATAATTACCTTTTTCAGTTTACGATTGAACAGGCATAGATAATAAATTAATAATATATTAAAAATCTTTTTAAGGTTTTTTTGTTTAAATAAATCTTTGTTTCGTAATACCTTAGATATTTAATTGTTTTTAGTTATTCATTATTTTTATTTTGCTCTCAAGATTTAAAACTTTAAAGTGATAGGAACTAAAAGTTTAAAGTGAAAACATTCTTTTTATTGATTAAAAGACCCTGATTTTAACGCCGCTAGTTTATCACCCATTTTTTTTCTTTTATTATTAGAATGCTACATAATCCCTGATTTAACATTATACTACGAGAGCGAAGCTGCGTGGTAGAGCTAGTTTTAAATACTTCGTTCTTCAGCCCTTTGATACCCTAATCGACATTGCTAGGCAACTGAGCTTTGATCTTTTATACGATTCTTAAGATACGCAAGACGGTTGGATATGAAATTTATATTAAGAAAGATTTTTATTAGATAAATTTTTCTATAATTAAATAAATAACAGACATTTAACGCTACGCCATCTAGTCCCAAATTAAGCAAAGCTTGTATTATGGAATCTAGTTAACTAATAGACATATTTTTTTGTAAATACATACTATAGATAGATAAACCTCCAGACAGTAGAAAATTACATTGTTCATTATAATAGTTTTCTAATCATGGGGATCGAACTGACATCCTCCAGCGCTATAGACCATTGCCACATCCACTGCGCCTATCGGGTCGTCTAGCTAGTAGACTATACGAAACTCCATCTCAATCCATTCCAGTAGTTGTAGTGTATTGACTCACAAACATACAAACTTTTATATTTACTATTTACTAGCTGCGCCCCAGGGCTTCACCCCGTAGGAATATCGGGAAGATATACTCGTATAGCCTATAGCCTTCCTCGATAAATGGGTTATCTAAAACTAAAACAATTTTTCGAATCGGACAATCCTGAGATCAGCGGGTTCAAACAAACAAACTCTTCAGCTTTATAATATTAGTATAGATTAGTAACAGATTTTCGTATTATGATTTTCATGCGTCTTGTTGTTGGGATTGTTGTGATTGTAAATGTATAAAAATACAAATTCTTTACCTTACTATTGTAAATGCGTATGTAACTCTGTCTTTATGTCTGTCTCTTCTTGACGCCTACCAATGAACCGATTTGAATGAAATTTTGTCGTATATAGTTTTAAACATTATGTTATTTTATGTAATATATATATATTTTTATCGCGAAAATAACACGGAAATTGGAAATAATGCGCTAGTAATACGATCAATTCGAGAATATATATTTTTGGATGCTACTTTCTTGCTCAAAAATGGCTAGATATTGCAGGATGTAATTCAGCGTACAGATAGGTTATGTCCTGCATTAGTATATTTGATAACTAGCTTTCCGCCTGCGGCTTCGCACGCGTGGGCCACTAATTTCTGTATTTTTAGAGGAGCACAACAAAAGTTTAAAAAATTACGATCGCAGGACCATCGATATATGCGTATGTCTATAGTTTTTTTATAATTTTCTATGGAAATAGGTATGACCAAAATCTCACAGAGCGCGCGCTTCTTTAAAAATACAGAAAATCGAAGCCCACGCGAGTGAAGCCGCGGGCAGAGAGTTAGTTATTTTTTGAAAGTTTTTAGGATTCATTGAATGTTTTAACGTCTTAATCTATACGTTAAGAGTATAAAAAGGCATGTCCGCAACTTAACCAAAATCTCACATTGTCACGTGGTATGACATTTTCACGACTTTAGAAGAATATATCTCAAAAAATATTTATTTTAGCACAAAACGCATTTAGAAACCTCGATATCATTTTTAAAGACCTTTTCAATGAAACCTCACCCAATGATGTATTCGTGAATTTATTTTTTTACCCTCCGTTTACATGTATGGAGAGCCACCCCAAAAATATATTTTTTTAAATAAAATGTAGCCTATAAGTTGCACCTAATATTGGTCTATCAGCATGTGAAATTTTATAAAAATCTGCCCAGTGGTTATTACGTGATTGACGCACATACAAACAGATAAACAGACAAATAGAAAAAAAAATTTTAAACATGGTTTTGGTATCTATAGAACATACATATTGCATATCAATTACTCTTTTTGAAAAATATTCAATGTACAGAAATGGTTCGGTTACTGTTTTATTATATGTATAGATTATTTATTTTAAAATCACGTCACAAGAATAATAAAAAGGGTAATACTAAAAAGATCATTACAAAAGATATTTTTAATATAATTAATGAGGTGAATAAAAAAACCGACAAAGTTTCGTGTTTATAATAAGAATTCTCATTAGAGAAAATACTTCAACCCTTTAAATAAGCCTTTTTTGTAAAGTTTTTCGTAATTGGATGTTATCCTTTTTACTTAAATTTGCTATTTTTATTTTAATAAATGGATCTTTTATTATAATGATATTTTGATATTCGAATATTTGAATACTTGGATGTTAATAATGGACGGCTGAACAAATTTGAGTGAAATTCGACGTAAAGATAGGTTAATCAATCAATTATTTATTTATTTGCAAAACTATGTGTATAAAATATTAACTAATGACAATTAAAAATCAATCAATGTCAAAAAAGGACAACATTAATTATTTTTAACCAGCTAAGCCCCAGGGCTTCGCTCCCGTGGGAATATCGGGCTGATATATAGCCTATCACCTTCCTCGATAAATGGGCTATCTAACACTAAAATAATTTTTCGAATCGGACCAGTTGTTCCTGAGATTAACGCGTTCAAACAAACTCTTCAGCTTTATAATATTAGTATAGATTAATGCAATGTCATAATGTTGGACATTTGTGTTATTATATCATATTACTTGACGCTAGTTTTCTAACATATATAGATATCATATAAATATATATTCAATAGCTCTAAACATCTGGTAAATGTTACAGTTGCATTTCAGAGAAATTTTGTCTGGAATTTATCAGACAGTTAACTTTAATGAATCCATAACTATTGACAGTTAAACTAAAATACTCAGAAACCCGGCACTAATTATTTAAAGAGTTAGTTTCGACTATACATAGCCAATCTATAGAATCATAGTATCTTCTCGATAGAATCGACTTTCCTAACTACAGTTAAATTAAAACATGACTATTCATAAGTACTCTGTAAAGAGTACATGATTAAAAATATTTTCTATTCTATTATATAATCACGTCAGCAAACTAACCATCGCTTGGTAATTCCAAAAAATAATTTACACTTATGGTAAAAGGACAACTCGTTATTTGGTTCAGCTGCTGAATAAATTGGACTTACATTTTAAAAATACTGTAAATTCTAATAACATCAAAATGAAACTTAAATTGTACTGTATGAACAACTTATATGTGTATTCAATTTAGTAATAAGTATGTCATTTCGAGAACAATTAATGTAATGTAAATCTGTTATAAATTGGTGTGTCGTGGTGAACTCTGTGATCATGCCGGACAAATCACTGTGATTTTTGGTATGTTTCTCTCTTTGAAAAATGTATATTTTCTTTTCTTATAAAATAATAAAACATCGTTGAGGTGCCTTTGCGTGATATGACGTCACGATGGGTTTATTTTTATTTAAATATTTATTTCTTTGTAGATACAATCATGTACACTTGAAGTCAATAGACAATAGTATAAACACACAAAAATATACATAAAATAATTATTCTAAATCGAATTAATTCGGTTCCATTGTATTATAAACTATTATTAATTTTTAATTGCAGTACTCAATTTCTGTAAAAAACGTTAGCCTTTAGACCGTAGATAGATTAAAAAGTAATTCGATGTAAATAATAATTTAAAAACTCGCGTATCTTGGCACAGGATTATTAAGGTCATGCTTAATTAGGGCTACCACTAATAAGTTTTATAAAATAAAATAGTTTTTAAGGATTTAGAAATGTGTTTATTATACACCATTTTACATTATTATTAACCCGACGTTTCGAGCACTTTATAGCGTTTATTTTTTTTAATCTTCATTAAATTAAAGAGGGTTTGATCAGACATGATCACGCCACCCTCATTGGTATTACAAAGAAAAAAATAAAGCTACATTTAATAAGCGTTTATTTAATATGGAAAGTACACGTGTTCAAACAAACAAGAAAATGTAAAATTTTATATGAGATACAGATTAATTTATCCAATTCATACTATTTTGTTAAAACCGTAATTAATTGTGAATACTAACCTGATTAAAGGTATTGATAATAATTATTATTTATGTATGACTCATTTGATTCTATTAAGTATTATTCGTGAGATATATTATTAACTCAAAGGTGAAATAATTTTAGGATTGTATAGGAAACAAGTAGGAGGTCGTGTTGGTAATTCAATCATTTATTGATATTTGGTGTCCCAATTATCTTTTCACTTCGGTTCGTTTGTTGGGTTGATTTAATGTCCTTGGAATCGAAGTTATTATGACGTGAATGGCAAATTTGTTTCATTATTTTGTTGACTTGTCGGAATTTCCTTCTCTTAACCAGCAGATAACTAGTACAAAACGATTAGTATAGTCTATACTATAGATTATACGTGTATTATATTCCTATGATATATAAGCTATAGGATGGAAACACAGGCTTTCGGCGTCCCACTTATCGTACAAAGCACAGTATAATACGATTTAGTCGATTTTCTATAGAATTCCAGGCCCAAGCAATGCTTGAATCCCATTCTGAAATATCATGCTTGAAAGAAATTGTTAATTACAATAAAATTGCCCATTGGTTAACCCATTTTATTTCTATATTTATTTCTTTAATTCGTACACAATAGAGTATATTTCATTTATCATGTTACGTATTTAAATTTCAAGCTTCAAAAAGCACTAACGAATCAGTCAGTTTAACCTTTAACAAAAAGTTTTTGTTTTAACAGTAACGAATATTTTCAACTGCATTTGTAAAGTCGACAGCCCTATAGTCGAGTGCCGTAATAACGCACTTTTACTTCGCTTTAGCGTCACTTTACTAAAAATTCACATAAAATGTTCTAAATATTACAGCGAGCCTGGAAAATGTTACGGTTAATTATGAAATTAGAAAAATTTCCAGTCGTTTACGAAACTTTTGTAATGTGAAAAAAATCTGGCGATCATAAAACCCATTATATACTTAATACTCTGATTAAGTATATAATGGGTTTTATGATCGCCAGATTTTTTTTGCCATATCTTATAGATCTACTAGTCGTTCCCCGTGGTTTCATGTAACTTCTGGTCCCATGAGAATTATTAAAAGGGACCTCTATATTGTGGATTTTAACCTATATATTTGTTTTATTATACCCAATTTTAATTTATTGTTTGCTGTAAAAAAGCTTGGATTTCGGTCCACGGACTTCCAATTAATACAAACTTTGGCCTGCAAAGCCATAAAAAGTAGTAAAATTGTTTTCTGCATAATAGACACATTAAAGTGTTATATAAAAGTTTTCGATGTAAAAAATATTATGTATCTAAATGTAGTTATGGTTGAAACTTCTACGCAACTACTGTTCAGATTTAGATTTTTTTATGTTATAGCAGGCAAGCGGGACATGTGGTTAACCTGGTGTTAAGTGACTGACCGCAGCCCATGAATATCTAAAATATGAAGTGTCGCAGATGCCTTGCCGGCTTTAAGGAAGGAAAGGGGATAAAAAGAGGATTAATGATAGGAAGTTGGGAGAAGAGCACAGCAATACGGGTACGAGACTCACGGGTAAAAATAGGGTGGCGACACACGTATTCTAACCCACTGGGTAAACAGATGGGCTTTTCTATTGTAGATAAGTTTAAGGCTGGATTAGGTGATAGGATAGTTTTTATTGATTTATAAAGGCCGAATTTAACGCGAGCGCAGGTAACACAATAAAAATTATACTTAATATAATGTTCGAAATTCCGTCACGGACAAATTAATACCACAATATCATACCTCTAACAAACTTTGTCCCTTCAAAGCCCTAGAAAGTAGTTTTCCTTTTTACACAATCCTCTTAAAACTCGGTCACTCAGTGTAAATTGAATATAACAAAATATTAAATTTGAAAATTTCAAAGCTCTTGTAACTTTGTGTTTTCTGGTATAATTAATGCGGAATTGAATTATGTCTGTCAAAAGGGTTCTATGAATTCAATTTGGTATATTTTTGGTATGTAAATTGTTGGTGACGTTTCAATCTTTGTGTGTTCAATATGTGTAAAAATACACTTGACTAGCCGCGCCCCGCGGTTTCATCGTCGTAACTTCTGATCCCGTAGCAACTCCGGGATTAAAAGTAGCCTATATGTTATTTTGAACTCTTACCTATATGTATCCCAAGTTTCATCATAATCAGTTTAGCAGTATTTTTTTAATCCATTAGGTAAAATTGGACAAGAAACAAGGACGATATTTCAGAGTATGTGAGCGTTTTTAAACATATGGCATAAGCCACAAAAAAGACACGTTTTAATACATAAGTATTAAAACGTGTCTTTTTTGTGAGTGACTGGACGCCACCATGACTTTTTATTGGTTTTCCATAAAGTACAAGAATTAATTCCAGTATGCTTCTAAATTAAAATCAATTTTTCATAATGTACAAGAATTAACAAGCTTCTAAGTTAATGAAAACTGATTAGTATCAGCGTAAATTTAAAACTTTTGTATTCAATTTCTAAAATGTAAGTCACAATACATGCGTTTGATACTTGAAATTATTACCAAAGACGATTAATTGCGCATACTATTACACGGCATATTACTATCACTTAATATAATTTGATGAAATTAGAACCCCGGATAATATGATTGGAGCAAGCCTGGGGCCGTATGTAACATGAAATGCATTTTAGAGACGACAGTCTTTGTCTATTAATACATGAACTACTTCTGTTACTTTGATAAGCAGTATTAGTATTATAATGGATGTATGTTTTTTTATATAGAACTAGCACGGCTTCATTTCCGTAGCATAATGATACTATATAGCCTTGGTAGTCCGGTCATTTGGTGAAAAAAATGGGGGTTACCTGGAAAGTTTTCCGTGAGTTTTGAAAATTGGTGAACTTTATAGATTTTGGTATGCTCTTTTCGAATTTCAACTTTGTCACCTCGTACCGCTCGCGCCGCCATATTGAAAAAATGGCGCCTAAAACCGGTTTTTTGGGAAGTAAATTTAAATAAATTAAGTAGGTAGCCTAAATTAATTGAACTAAAATTTCTAAACAAATCTAGTAGAGTATTAATGTATAATATAATTGTATTATAAATGTGAAAGTTTGGATGTTAGAATTGAATGTTTATGTGTGAGTGCCTAAAGTAGTGAACGAATTGCTATGAAATTTTGTACACAGATA
>LQNK01000569.1:397166-411541 GCA_001586405.1 Phoebis sennae | reverse complement strand
AGCGAAAAACGCATTAAGAAACCTCTATTTCATTTTTAAAAACCTATCTAATGACATCAAGTTTAATGATGTACTCGCGAATTTATTTTTTTACCCTCTGTTTACATGTATGGAGAGCCACCCCTAAAATTATTTTTTTCAAATAAAATGTAGCCTATAAGTTGCACCTAATATTGGTCTATCAGCATGTGCAATTTTATCAAAAACTGCCCAGTGGTTATTACGTGATTGACGAACATACAAACAGATAAACAGACAAACAGACAAACAGAAAAAAAAATTCTAACCATGGTTTTGGTATCTATAGAACATACATGTTGCATACCTATTACTCTTTTTGAAAAATATTCAATGTACAGAAATGGTTCAGTTACTGTTTTATTATATGTATAGATGTATAGATTAGTATATTATTATGGATGTATGTCCTTTTTTAACCGACTTTCAAAAAAAGGAGGAGGTTATCAAATTGACCGTATTTTTTTATGCATGTTACCGCATATCTCCGGCGTTTATGGACCGTTTTGAAAAATCTTTTTGAATTCGAAAGAGTAGAGTTCCAGTGTGGTCACATAGAGATTTGGATTAGGTCTGATCATCCATGTGGAAGATATTCCAGGGAACTCGAAAATGCCTGTGCCTTTATCTATTTTCAATTTAACAAGATTTTGCACCGAATTTGTATAGATTTCAACAAAAATTATATAAAAGATAAGAGCGAGGACATCGGTTCTATTTTTTGGGGAAATTTTTTATTTATATAGAATGGATAAAGGGGTAGTAGGATTTTAATTTATTGTTATCATTTTGCCACTAAGAACAATCTTCTCTCAAATCTCAAACAAGGCAAGCAAGTACCCTAAATTAATTGAAATAAAATTTCTAACCAAATCTAGTAAAGGATTAATGTACAATATACTATACTCGTATTATAAATGTGAAAGTTAGATGTTAGGGTTGGATATTAGTTCATGCCGAAACTAGTGAACGAATTTTGATGAACTTTTGTGCATAGATAGTTCTTCAGCCAATTTACGCGATAGGATACATTTGTTGATCTATAGGTCACGAATTTAACGTGAATGAAGCTGCGAGCAGAACCTAGGGTAAAATTAATATCATGTTTACTAGAAACGCAACTTATTTAGGTTAAAAATTGTATTCCTTGGTAAAGATAAAAAAACGCGAGTTAAGTTGTCGGCAGATACTAATATACTTGGTAAGCGAAAAATTAAAATTTGCATATGACTTAAGTAGTATTTAATATTGTGATGCTTCTAGAAATCTTATTATAAAGCGTACTTAGCGTATTTTTAGGTTGTTTCAAAATAATGTACATTTTTCTCAAAATACTTGGAAAGTAAAATATATTTTCGTGTTCTGCGAGAAAAATATACCGAAAATTTGCTGATAGTTCTGTGGAGTATTTGCTTGAAAATAATGATGTGTTTCCGTTTATATTTCGTTTCTAGTTTATTTAAAGGTTGCCTTTATATCGTTATAAGTCATGCATGATTAAGGACCTTAAGTAAAAAAATAATAATAAACAACCCCAATTTTATTCAATTTGACCCGATTGGCGCAGTGGATGCAGCGATGGTCTATTACGCCGGAGGGTGTGGGTTCGATCCCCACGAGTAGAAAATTATGATGTGATGAACAGTGTAGTTTTCTACTGTCTGAGTGTTAATTTATCCATAGTATGTATTTACAAAAAAAGTATGTTTAAGTATGTCTATCATTTATCTAGTTTATAGTACAAGCTTTGCTTAGTTTGGGACTAGATGGCGTTGTGTTAAATGTCCACGAATATTTATTTATTTCTTTCATTTAACGTGAACAGAACCTAGTAAAAAATAACATCAATTTCCTTGAGCTGTCTACTAGATACGCTACATATTTAGGTTAAAAATTATATTTATTTGGTAAAGAAAGAGAAACTGTTAGAACGCAGCTGTATTTGCAAGTGATTAATAGATTATACTTCTTTTGAAGTTGTTTGTTTTTAGATTTTGTGCTCGATATAACATTGAATTGATGCCATTTGGTGTAAGGTATAAATAGATTGAAATCATAGCTTGATAGAGAGGAATTTAATAGTACAAAATCCCATAAAGGCGTAATTCTTCTAATCTTCTAATCTACACCAATATAATATAGAGGTAAACTTTGTTTGGTTGTAAGGAATAGGCTCCAAAACTACTAGACCGATTTAAAAATTCTTTCACATTTTGAAAGCTTCATTATCCACGAGTAACATAGGCTATATTTTATAGGCTATATATATAACTTTATGCTACAGGAGCGAAGCCGTGCGTATCAGCTAGTATGTAATAATGACGCAATGTGGACTGTATGAAACTCCAATTTATACCCTTTCAATTCAAAATGACATCCAGATATATAAAATTCCCATATTCCTTTAACATTTTCACTAAAAACTAAAATCGTCTCAGGATTTGAGCAACGACTATTGAAAGGTTTCACAAAATATCTCGGTTAAATTGGAAATATACGTTTTCCAATAAAACCGCAAGATTCCATATTTTAGAAGCCAATATCCTCAGACGTTCGTGTCAGGAGAATCTTGTACGTTTTAACACTAAATAGATAGCTACAGGGGACAAACTCAGTATAAATCGCGTTCGCGCAATACACATAGACAATGTTCACCGACATGAAATCTCAGGCTACTTCGGAACAGTAAGACACATCATGTCATATGTATGACATGCGTGTCCGTGCTGTATAAACCCTCTCTACACATCGGCAGACGCATACGCGGATGTTATCTGTCGATGGATGGCGGATGCATCGGCAAACGTAAAATACCTACTACGGCTATCTACGGATATACATATTACACCGTTTTGACGTCACGTAGATGACGTCCGCGTACGCTTCTGCTGATGTGTAGAGGGGGCTTAAGTAGTATTTTCAAACGCAATCTAGTGCATGTAGACTTCTAACTAATAAGTGGAAAGACATATCACAAAATCACTTAACTCATAGCACAAAGATTCATAAAGGCAGCTGACTGGCGTGAAGCAGTATTGCACTGTGTTTCTCACGCTGAGCGGGACTTTATTCCCAACTCTGTTCTATTCCTCTCATCCTGTTCTATTCCTCTCCCAATTTCCCATTATTAATCTCCCTAATCCCAAGAAAGGCGACTTTCTTCAAGCCGGTAAGGCATCTGCGACACTTTGATGTTGTAGATAATCATGGGCTGATCTCTGTTGAGATAGGCCACCATGACCGATATCGGTCGGGGGAAGGAAGCGTTAATTGGTCTAGCAACCGAACAAATTTTTAATTATGTTCAACTTATGTTTTAAATAATATCATATATGAATGTTTAACAAGGTATGAAACCACCAGGGCAAACTATAAAATATCAATTTCTCCATAAAATAAACAATAGAATAACTTGGAGAGACTTTTTTAGTTCAAAAATAGAAATTTTCAAATTATTTCATCTCGTTTTCCAATAAGACCGCAAGATTTCATATTTTAGAAGCCAATATGGATTCTCAGAGTTTCACGTGTCAAGCGAGAATGTGTAGTGAATTTAAACTGGGTGATATCTTTTATTTTATTTACAGACTAGCTCTGCCCCGCGGTTTTCTTTAAGTGGCACGATAATAGGTTTTTGTCTATAATAATAATATATTGTAATTTTCTACTGTCTGGGTGTTAACTTATGTATAATATGTTCCTTTTTTTTAGAAAAGTATGTTTAAGTATGTCTATCAGTTATCTAGTTTCCATAATACAAGCTTTGCTTAATTTGGGACTAGATGGCGTTGTATTAAATATCGAGGAACATTTTTTATTTATTTAATTAATCCCAAGCATACACAAAAAGAAGATTTATGATATAAAATACCTTCTATCTGGACTTTCTACCTGTCAGGTCTAAAAAGACCTCACTATTCACCAGCCAGGTCTACAGTTCCATGTCGGGGTATTTATTTATTTATTTATTCATTTAGGAGATAAGTTATTTATTTATTTGCAACACTGACACACATAACATTTTATAAAATACCTTAAAGAAACACTTGTATATTTATATACCACTTATTGCTAGTGTAAATACAGTGTCGACAACTTGCTTATTATATAAGAAATAAGAAATGAAAATAAATTTGAAAGTTAGTGTAGTTTAGTGCAGATTTTTAATCAATTAATAGGAGAAGCATCGGACAAGTTTTCAGCTTGCCTCAAACACCTTCCCAAAAATGATCCTAGCTCTCAGAATCCATACTAATATAATGAAGCTGAAGAATTTGTTTGTTTGAACGCGCTAATCTCAGGAACTACTGATCCGATTCGAAATATTATTTTAGTGTTAGATAGCTCATTTATCGAGGAAGGTTTACAGGGTATATATCATCCCGATATTCCCACGGGAGCGAAGCCCTGGGGCGCAGCTAGTTTTAAATAAAAGACACGAAGAGATTTAAAGCTGAATAGACTGTAAATTCTCTCTAAAATCACCCTTCTGAATTTTAAACAGCTTAATTTCGGAATGGCACATTCAAATAGATTTAGTATTCGTAACTTGCTGCAAAAATTAAAATATTATAAATGCGAAATTAGTTTCGATTATTATTTATTTATTTATTTTATTTATATTCTTGTACTTACACCTGATGCTAAAATATACAATGAAAGATTATATAGATTCCAGAAATATGGTACATAAAGTAGTGAATTGGTCGACCTTAAACATAAAAATATCAATATTTCTGACGCCAAGAACTTATTCAGTAATTGAAGAGCAGCATTATTTATTTATTCATAATTGTACAGAATTTCAGAAAAAGGTAGACAAATAACAGACATTATAAAAAAGATGTACCAATGGCAGCCTCATGGCTATAGGCAACCTCAACAACTCATTATAAAGGGTAGTTTAAAATAATACACGTTTATAACACATTAATTTTTTTTCTGTAATTATTTGGTGTGATTATGTATTTTTTAGTTTATGTTTATAGCTGACAATTCATTAATTCAATCTTATTATGTATTGGATCTTCGTTATCTGAATAAATAAAATAAAATAAATGAATTACTAATTTACCAGGTAAATCATAATTGCTCATTCCAATAAAAAACTCATAAACGTCAATCGGAAATTGTTTGCTGTAAATATTCACCGTTACTCAATTGAATTATTCATCGCTATTTCATAATTCAAATCAAGTATTGCGAAGTAGGTCAGTGGGAAATCAAATCTTGTTTACTTGGAGATGTTTTTGAGCTTAGTCTTTGTTATTTAAGTTATAGAAATAGACATATTTACATATCTTATAGGGCCAGCCTGAAAATCAGCGCAGCTCGATCCACTCGAAAGCTTAACCTGAGGTTGGCCCCATTCGCCACCAACTTTAGTTATTTTTTATGTTGGTTAATAATTATTTATATTGTTGGCAATAAACGAAGTTTCTTTCTTTCTTTCATCTTCCTACTAATCTATACTAATATTATAAAGCTGTCCTGTTCTTATCCCATTCCTCTCCCGCCCTGTTCTAGTCCTCTACCAACTTCCTATCATTAATCCTCTCCCCTCCCCTTCCTATAAGCCGGCAAGGCATCTGCGACATTTCATGTTGTTTGTTAATGGGCTGCGGTCAGTCACTTAACATCAGGTGAACCGCATGCCCCGATTAATAACATAACATAAAAAAAGCTGAAGAGTTTGTTTGAACGCGCTAATCTCAGGAACTACTGGTCTGATTTGAAATATTGTTTTAGTGTTCGATAGCCCATTTATCGAGGAAGGCTATAGGCTATATATCATCCCGATATTCCCACGGGAGCGAAGCCCTGGGGCGCAGCTAGTATTATATATTTGTGAGGTTATGTGTATGGTTGTACGTCAATGATACCACAACTTTGTAACGGATTTTATTTTGTTTTATTTATTAACTAGCTTTCCGCCCGCGGCTTCGCACGCGTGGCCTACTAATTTCTGTATTTTTTAGGACGCACAACGAAAGTTTAAAAAAATTACGGTCACAGGATCGCTGATATATTTGCATGTTTATAGTTTTTTATGATTTTCTATTGAAATAGGTTTCACCAAAATCTCAGAGTGCAGCACGCGCCTTTTCCAAATACAGAAAATTGTAGCCGACGCGAGCGCAGCCGCGGGCGGATAGTTAGTTATTTTTTGAAGGTTTTTAAGAATTGATTGCATGTTTTTACCGTATCTATACGTTAAGAGTATAAAAAGACATGACCGCGCGTCAACCAAAATCTCACATTGTCACGTGGTATGACATTTTGACGACTTTAGAAGCGTATATTTCAAAAAATATTTAATTTAGCGAAAAACGCATTAAGAAACCTCTATTTCATTTTGAAAAACCTATCTAATGACATTAAATTTAATGATCTACTCGCGAATTTATTTTTTTACCCTCTGTTTACATGTATGGAGAGCCACCCCTAAAATTATTTTTTTCAAATAAATTGTAGCCTATAAGTTGCACCTAATATTGGTCTATCAGCATGTGCAATTTTATCAAAAACTGCCCAGTGGTTATTACGTGATTGACGAACATACAAACAGATAAACAGACAAACAGACAAACAGAAAAAAAAATTCTAACCATGGTTTTGGTATCTATAGAACATACATGTTGCATACCTATTACTCTTTTTGAAAAATATTCAATGTACAGAAATGGTTCAGTTACTGTTTTATTATATGTATAGATTAATTTATTTTTATATTAGGCTATTATTTTGATTAGGTTATATTTATAAATAATTATTTCAAATTCAATAAAGTCGTGAATTAACATTAACAAATATGTACAAATTCTTTTTTATTGCCTCGGAAATATCAAAAAAGTAATTACTTTCTTACTTTGTCATATTTTATATTACAGACTGTAATATTCGCAAAACATATAAGAATCCGTTGCCAAACTACGCCGAGTCATAAAAATACATTCTCGATAAAAAAATAATAACAACAAAATAAAAAAAAAATAACCACAATAAACGGTTAAATCATAAAGGTTTGAGCACACTACAAAAATCCGCACTAAAAGGAATTCACATTAGTATAATAATGTCGTTCATTAGACGTATATTTCCCGAGGGCTCGATATGTCAGCGAGCGCTGGAGACTCTACTTATGGTAATAGTTAATAGAGTAAGGCGGTGTGCACAATACAATATTATACACTTTATACCACACGCACATTAGGAAATAAACACTGATATACAATTAGAGTATTCCACACACACACACAAGGAAACAAACACTAACATATAATAATTCCTAGTACCTATAAAATAAATCGAGTCATTTTACTTACGAACAGTATAATATCCTTCTAGGCGTAGGTTTAAAGCATGTCTATTATAAACGTGGCGTTGACATCTACCCTATCAAAACTTGGTTCCTCTGCGACCTTTCGTCGTAGATGACCATGGGCTGCGGTCAATCACTTATCATCAGGTGAACCGCATGCTCCACATAAAAAAACAACATATTATAACTTTGCTAAGAACTGAAAGAGATAACAAAATGAATGTATTCAGAATGTAGGTCTGTTATCGAGATTTCTTGTCAGAAAATCTCTTCAACGTTTTTTTGGTCTCACCCGGGATTAGTAACTGAGCTGTGTCCCGCTCCGTTCCCGTGAGATTTCCGGGAGAAAAAAGTCTTATGTCCTTTCTCGAGTGTCAAACTATATTTGTACAAAATTCCATTTTAACTGATTCAGAGATTTATCGTGAGTAAGAGAGAAACACAGACAGAGAAGAGAGAGACGTAAGTAAGAAATAAGGATAGTAAGGATTTTCTATTGAATAAGCATTTTATGCAATACATTTTATCATTTGTATGCATTTCGATACACATGTAATAACTACTAACACTCATAAATAAAACACAAAAATATAATATGCGAAAAATGATTAATAAATAGTATGAAATCACCCTATATCACGAAATAGCCGAGACATTAATTACCTCCGTAATTGTTACATCGTATTACATCGTTAAAGTTTGTATTGTAATCGGATTTATGTTATAATGTCTTCGAAATACTTGTCATAATACTGAATTTATTAATGGCGACAGTTTAATTCGTTGATTTTTTATAATTGAAAAATAAAGAAGGTAGAAAAACATTTATGTAAAAAATATATTTAAAACCGCAATGGTTTTACAATAGTTCGAATATCCCTTTATAAATTCAACCGAGAGGATAAAAATTTCGGCGTTGGTGGCCAATCTCAAGAGAGACTAGCCAGCTCCTCAGGAGATATTTTAGTGCACAAGTGTACGCCCGAACACAAGTGCACTCTATTCCTTTACTCTCATAACCCGATGGGACGGCAGACCGACACTCGCGGAGAGAGATCAGGCGCAGGACCGATGGCGACACGTGCTCTCCGAGGCACGGGGGTATTCCAACACCGCCAACTTCCAGACTCACAACATAAGATTAACCGGCTGATGTTAAGTTTATGTTCGAGGCTCGGCTAATATTAGTTTTTTCAGTCTTCAGCTTAGCGGTCGTAGGCTAAACTTAAACCAAAGCTACGCTAAAAAGTATTTGAAATACGTAGGAATTCTCACCTATCATTATCCTTTTTAATAGTATGTTTAGATGTAAATCTGTATTACAAATTCATATACATATTATATTCGTTTTTATTATGGGAACAGATTAGTGTATATTATTAAGGACATTAAAATTACGCAAAGGTTTTAGTAATTATTGACCGAGCGAAGCGATGTCTTAAGATGGCCCGACGAGTATATACATTAAAACGTGAACTCTAGCTCAGAGCGAGCCACTAGTGTTATTTTGTTTGAATTCATACAGAGATGGAAATAAAAGTGGACATTAATGTAAAGTACTAAAGAAGCTTACTCCGCAATTTTAAAGTACAAAGAAAATGCAATTTAAATGCTTAACTAAAAGGTGAAAACTGCATTTACTTCTAGAGTAAAAAGTTGTGAGGTCTCACGCGACTAGAAAAATTGTTATATATAGTTCTCGAAGTTTCTAAAATAGCAATTTTTCTGTTGCTGTGTTATTGTACGACTTTTAATAATAAACAAAGAAATATAATTAAGAAAATAAGTTTGATATGATTTTTCTTTTTTATGGAACATTTAACACAACGCCATCTAGTTCTAAAATAAGCAAAGCCTATACTATGGAAACTAGATAGCTGATAGACATACTTAAACATACTGTTTTTGTGAATACTATAGATAGATAAACACCCAGACAGTAGGAAATTACAATGTTCATCACTTCATAATTTTCTACTTATATACGATCATTACCACATCCACTGCGCCAATCGGATCGTAAAAATATTTCTTTTATTTTTTCCAAAAGTTATGAGTAGGCTCAACCGACTGGTGTCCTTTTATTCTTTTTTTATTCTTTATTTATTTAGGGACTTTTATAACCAACATGTCAGTCCCATCGTACCTTAAACTTAATATAAACATCAGATCTTATTTTGAAACAATCCATAACAAATCTTATGAAATATCTAAACCTATCATCTACTGGTAACCTTAACCAACTATAATATTGTACCAAGTGTTTTTTTTAAGCCAATAAAATGAATTTGAAATTAATTTGAAACACTAAACCTACTTCCCATAAATTGGTCCTTTTATTCTTGAATTTTGGGACACGATGTATATGAATGTGGTATTCAGACGAAGTAACAGGCAAAAAGTGTCTTTATTAATTATTCTGTATATAAACATAATCATTCATACATGTTATATACATATCGCGTCTTGGCAATCGCACATACCAAAAATATCTATGGTATGTCTTCGCAGTACATTTTGTTGGACTATACTCTTTGAACTCTGTACTCTATGCACATTCTAATATTGTATGCGCAGTTTCTTAAACCATAGAGATTTCCTAGAGAATTCTGAGTTTTTAAATTAAAGAAGTTATTGAGCAAAATTTATCTAAATTATCTGTTCCGGTCATTTTTTACCTGACTGCGATAGAAGTTAGTGTTGAAAAAGTAAGGGAGGGGGGAATTGATATTGTTCAAATTCAAATTCAAATTTAAATTGTTTTATTTGCATAAAACATGGTAGGTACATAATATATGGTAGGTAATAATTGTGCACAATGGTGTTATAAAGACATTTGAATCACATGTTTTGTCATCACTGGGATAACATGCAAAAAGAATTGGAGATACAATTTTTCATAGATCATTCAGTCGGGTTTTTTCATAGATTTATTCATTAATTAATGTAAAATTTTTAATATAAAAAAATATTAATCAAGTATGCGAATGTTAAGATTTCTAATATTACATTTTCATAGATAATTATTAATTAAGGTAAAATTTTGAATTAATAAAAATTACTTATTGTTGTGTTGTGTATTACCACGTATGTTAAGATTTCTAATACAACAAAATGATACGTTTATTGTATTTGTTCATTGTGGCGCAGTGGATAAGGCAATTGGCGCCATAGGGTGTGAATTCGATTCCCACGAGTAGAAAATGATATATATCTGGGTGTTAATCTATGTATAGTATGTATTTACAAAAAAAATGTTTCAGTATGTCTTAGTTTGGGACTAGATGGCGTAGAGTTAAATGTCCCATATTTATAATCCAGCTACATTGTCCTTATATTACGCAATCGTTAAAGAAACTTGCAAAGTGCAGAAAAACTGGGTGAATCGAAGTTATAACTACTGTAGTTGTTGAACTCAAGACTTAAAAGAGAAATCTTGACTTAAGTTTCTTTGATGAGTTGTTCTTGAATTCCTGGAAAGTGTTCAGAATAATTATTAAACACTAGCTACGTTTGACTTCTGATCCCGTGGCAACTCCGGGATTAAAATAGTAGTAAAAGTAGCCTATATGATATTTTGAACCCTTACCTATATGTATACCGAGTTTCATCATAATCAGTTAAGTACTTGTAGCGTGAAAGAGTAATAAACATACAAACATGATGCTTCTATGTACAGAGGTATAGAGTTTTTAAATAAAAGGACAAACATAAGTGCACGTGGAAGAAATAAATAAATTTTTTTTGAGAAAATATTATATTTATAGGCTATATATACCCTCTCTTAATATTTCCATTTTTTTATTATTAGTACTTGTTGTTGATACAAAGAAATTTCAGCTTTTTAGCTATCAAGGTTGTTGATATATTAAAAAACAGTCTTAAACTAAGATTCGACGACGGGAGATGCCACTTCAAGTAAAGGAAACGATTTGAAAATCTCCAAACTCGAATCGCACATTATATTGTTGTTGACGGAACTGTTGGAGCATGAATAATGGATCCATAGATAACATAGACTTCAAAATGGCGGGAAATATTAGCTATATTATTAAAAAGAAAGATTTATGTCATACTAGCGACCCGCCCCGGCTTCGTACAATAATAATATAATAAAATTCTTTATTCAGGTGAACACGAATAACACGTAATACACGAATAAAATAGAGATGTTTGTCAACTTAAAAAATAAAAGTATAGTATATAGTACAATGCTGATACTAAATGAACTACAGAAAAACTGTGAATGTTATATATAAAAATTAGTACATTATTTTGATAAATCCCGTGGGATACAGTCCGTTTGCAATGTAAGCGGAAAAAATATTAACGACTTCACATTAGAAACCTCTAAAACAGCAGTATTTCTTTTCTATTTAATGGATTTTATCATACATATAAACCTTCCTCTTGAATCGCTCTATCTATTAAAAAAACCGCATCAAAATCCGTTGCGTACATAAACATGTTTTTTTTAAATTCATACATCCTATAGATAAATTAACACCCAGACATTAGAAAATTACAATGTTCATACATAATAATTTTCTACTCGTGGGGATCGAACCCTACAGCGCAATAAACCATTACTTTATCCACTGCGCCAATGGTAATAATTCCTGCAATAGACCTACGAATATATACTTTGACAAAACTTTATAAACATGACAAATGCCGGTTACAATGAGCCCGCAAACAAAGGTTATTTATTACGGAAACTTGGAAAATGTGATATTTTAATAAACGGCGGCAATTACTCGCTGTCTTTCCCTTGTTGGTTTCGCGGTTAGAACTGTCAAAATAAACAGTTATTGCGATGGCAATGTTTCGCGCTAAAATTAGAAATATGGCAATGTTTGTCCTTTTGAGTAATGTGTTTTTTAATTTTGGTGTATTTATGATAGCACTTAAGTTTTAATGAATAATTATGCCATCAAAGTAAGCTATGGAAACTAGATGATAGACTTAAAAATACTTTTTTTAATACATAATATTATAGATAAGTTAACACTCGGACAGTAGAAAATTACAATGTTCATCACATAATAATTTTCTACTCGTACTAAAATTTGAAATATGGCAATGTTTGGCTTTTCCTTTTGAGTAATGTGTTTTTTATTTTTTGTGTATTTATGATAGCATTTAAGTTTTAATAAATGATTTCACACTACGCTATCTAGTCACAAAATAAGCAAAGCTTGTACTATGGAAACTAGATAGAATTAAAAATACTTTTTTTTTTAAATACTATAGATAAAGTAATACCCGGACAGTAGAAAGTTGCAATGTTCATCACAACATATTTTATTACTCGTGGGTATTGAACCTATAAATACATGAAATATATCCTATCACCTAAATGCCCTACGAAATATACGTATACGAAATTCCATGAAAATCCATTTAGTAGTCGCGGCGTGATTGAAAAACAAACATCCTAACATTTACATTTATAATATTAGAAGGAGGTAGAAAGGGTAATATAATGTTATGATACATTTTAACGAAAATAATTTTCCCTTATCAGCAATTTATTGAATTAGTAAATTTTTTGCGAAGATCTTTACGGGAATTTTAAGCAAAAAATGACCGCTATCTAAAGATCAAAGGTTTTTGTATACCAATGAAAAATACCTTGTTTTTTGTAAACAAGAAAATTCTTCGAAACACGATTCTTTTCTTTCAAAATCTTCCAAATTTCTTTCCAAAAACGGCATTTTTCATAACTAGTAATATTTACAAAGGATTTAGAATTTTTACATTTAGAAACAGTAGTAACACAACAATTATTGTACAATAAGAAAACTGAAAAATGACAATAATTTAAATATCGAACCGTTATAAAAAAAATATGAAAAAATAACCTATTTTTATTAAAACCAAGGAACTTTTAAACACCATTATGTTTGTACAAATTCGCTTAAGACTAGAACAATATTTTTAATAACAATTTCCCACAACGGAGAGTTAATTGTGAAAAGACAAGTACTCCCATCAGGAAGAGAAATGTTGATATTATCTGTCCGCCAAGCTCGATTTATAATCTGTATTCTTGTCTGACCGCCGCTATATATTCTGTGGACGGAACAATAATGGCGGGAACTGAACAATTTTATTTTAATGTTTAAATTGAATCATACTGACTTAATATTTATTTCATATAATTTTTTAAATGTATTTCAGCTATCAGTAGGAAGGAGCTTTAATACCTTTTAAGATAAAAAGGGTTTTTAGAAAAACAAATGGGGTTATTTATATGTAAACTTTAAGGTCGGTTAAAACAATTTTAAAGTTTCTCTTTACTTTATAACATCAAAAATTACGCCATGTTTATTTTTTTATAAAAAATTTGATTGATATCTTAAACACACTTTTTATAGAAATAATATCTTCCCAATTTTAGAAATATATTCTTTCTTTCTTTCGCTTTTAAGTTTAAAATAATTTGTGATATTTATTATTTTAGATCAGTAATATTATTCACGGAGGGAAATATTCGGTTTATAGAGTTGAAGTGCCAAGGGAAATCTGCAGATCCAACTTTTAGAGAGATTATCGGTTTTCATTTTAAAATGGTTGATATAGAATTATAATATATTAAAAAGTAATTGGTATTGTTATTTATTATTTTGATGCTTGATTTATTTTTATTTATTTAATAATTTTAGATTTCTTTTTTTTTTCGCATATATAGAAAACAGCTCTACAATTTGAATGAAATATGTAGGCAATAATATTAGAAATGGCATTAAGATAACTGAACTTACACAGAACTAGTATCTTCCCCTAATTGATTTGTGGTATTGTATCTAAGAATAGCTGTTCCGAACGGCTTCCCGTAGCATAATGTTATTATAGCTACCCTGACCGATTTCGGCTATGATGGCCAATCTCAATAGAGACTAGCCAGCTGCGCAGGAGATATTATAGTGCACAAGTGTACGCGCGAACACAGGTGCACTCTCTATTCCTTTACTCTCGTAACACGATGGGACGGCAGACCGACACTATCAGAGCATAATGTTATATAGCCTAT